>CM064865.1:78425346-78702145 GCA_032719365.1 Prinsepia uniflora | reverse complement strand
TTTCATGCTGTGTATAGTAATCAATACAAGAATACATCGATATCACTAATGACTGTATCATTATTTCAAAGCAAGCAGCTTTCCATTTTGTGAATGCTAGCTATATATACATCAATGAAATGAAAATGACCACAGAAAAGAGATCTCCTGATGAAACAAAGTACATTTGTTTTTTTTTTTAACTCAACAGTTCAATTAATTACATATATATATATACATACTCAGCTAATGATCAGGGTCGGCTATTAGCTAGGGCAAGAGGGGTGCCAGTTTTAGGTCCAAAATAATATAACACATGAATAAAATATATTATGTTAAAATTATAAAAATTAAATAAAAAATATTAACTCAAAACTTCAGTGTTTAGCTTATAGATTAACAGAGAAACCAAAGAGATTCAACAAAATGAAGAAAAAAGAGGTAAAGAAGGCACCGATTCAACAATGATCATAATTCCAAGCATAATCCTAATTTTGATTTTCACCATTAATCATGATGATGAAGATGGAAGGTTTTAATAATATCTCATAGTATAAAAATGAAATAATTAATTTATACAAAATAAAAAAAATTATAATTGTGTGTGAATAACGGATAAATTTGTATTATTATCTTAAACCTTCAACTATTTGGAGCATCTTAGAAATTAGAAAAAGGAAAGAAATACATCCATCAGCATCATATCATGATCCTCGATACATGAGAGAGAGAGAGAGAGAGAGAGGTCCATATCCATCCAAAATTCTAATTGTCTGATGTATTCATATTAACCTAAAAAATTCAGAAAATCTTAAAAATGGAATCTTATAATTCGAGCACCGATAGTATTTGAACAGTTGGAATTCTGATGTTTGATCTAATTAATACTCAAAAATTGGATGTTTCCTTCATTCACACGAGGAATATATATGAGAGTCGTGTATAATAATTGACTCTTTTTTTTTTTTTGGTGGTGTTAATTTTGGTTGAGAATTGAGAGGCGCGAAAAGGACAGGGCCAATAATGGGGAAACCCTAGCTGCAGGGGGAAAAGCAGAAAGAAATAATTGAAGGAGGAGAGAAGGAGAGAATACAAAAATAAATGGTTGGTAGGTGTGAATATCTGACTCTTCCTCTGCTGCCTCCATCTCCATCCATCTCTGAATAATGCAAATTAAACTAGCTGCTGCTCTCCATATATCCCACTCCCACCACACTGCAACACAAAGTAAATCCATTTTCCTTTCCCTTTCCATTCTAATCTCTCTCTCTCCCCCTTTCTTAAGAATATGATATTAATTAAAGCCACAAATTTAAATATTTAGTTAAGCTTCATCGTTGATAATTACATTGAGACGTGAGTTAAGCTTCATCGTTGATAATTACATTGAGACGTGAATTCATAAATTATAAATGAGGTGAGCTAAATATTAATATTTTTTTTTATTATCAAATTTCGACTATAATAAATTAATTTTATTAATTTAGAAAATACACATAGTAAAAATACATATCGTATATAAGTAATAACAAATAATCATGCAATAAATATAATATAAGACGCTTAAATTGCAATAAGCTTCTCTTTTACGTGGATAAAGCAGCATACTATATATCACCAAATAATTTACAATCCCGCATCTTATATCAGTGTGGAAAAATTAGAAAGTTGTGTATATAATCTAATATTACATAATTTTTTTCTTCGAATATTCAATTTCAGGTCGTTGGAGCACACCCAACCTTAAGATGTGACCCGTGCCTGATTGCACTAGTAAATATTAGATAAAGAAAAAAAATTCAACATAAATCAACACAGGGCCATCTAATTAAACATCCCTATAGTACGTAGTTGTGATTTGTGAATATATATACACATCCCCATAAGAGAACTATATATATGACAGCAGCGCTAGCTCTGGATCTTTTAAAATTTGTCCTTTTTTTCTGCTTGATCATTTGGTAAAGTTGGTGGATGACTGAAGCCAACCACTTCTAGTGTACATATATCTATGTTAATTTTGGGTTATTTTTCATTTTTGTGAAGTTCTTCTCTATAAAAATTAAATTAATCTGAATATTGGTTCTTCTCTTCGTCCTTTTTCGATTTATTTTCTATAAATTGTTTGATAATGTAACCATTTGTCTCCATATAATTAAAGGTAAATAATTTTGAATTCCTGTAATTCATAATATATTTAAATTTATATTAATTTGATTGGTTTTTTTTTTGCACAGTTAAGAAATATTGCAAAAAGAATATGAGACGATATTCATAGAAGAAGGAGGAGGTTGAAATTAAGAAAAGGAGAATATGTAGCATCCCAAACTGAAAGCATATATTGTTCATAATTCGTGAATATATATATATATATATATATATATATATATATCGGAACACCCAAAAAAATATCTCGTAGGAGAAAATCTTACAAGCCCTATAAAAAGTTGCCATTATATGTGCACAGTAGTACTCATATGGAATTCATTCAAGGGTAATTTTGCTACAGTAATATTTACCTAGCTCTAAACATTAATTTCCTGGTTAATCTTGCGGCTGATCATATCAGATGCATCACATTATTGTGCCTCCTCCCCATTTCTCAACAAAAACAATTATGTCAAACCTAGGTAGTACATAGAGCTTTTTAAGTTTCGGTGGCGATTTGGTGAGTGCATTCATCGGATGAATTCGTTATTCGATAGTGTATATTTATATATTAATTCCAAGTGTTTTAAAAAGAACACTAATTAATATTTAAAAAGTCGGGATGATGAATTTAGAGACAACCCATGAATTTAATTTTTAGGTGGATTAAATTTACATGTTAGATTTAAAAGAAAAAAAACTCGACGGTACAAGTGAATCTTATTAAGATAAACATGAAATATGCATCATGGGGGTTTCATATAAAATTGAGTAAGAAAAGATTCTGAAGACTTGCCCCTTGATGATATTTGTTTTTTTTTACATAATAAAAAAAGAAACTCTAGCTTTAACCTTGATTTATTTGGATTTCCATTGTTATATGTCATTGTGAAAGAAAATATATTGATGATAATTAAAAAGTCATATCAACATACATATAACCAAAATTTATCAACACAAATTATTATAAAAATTGGTAAAAACTAAGAACAAAAAGATTATGAGTTTATCTACTAGCCAACTAATCAAGGATACCAATTTCATCATTGTAGGTAGTTGCTATTTTACTCTTGATGTGCTCTGCTTTTTGTCTCTTTTTTTTACTAGGCTAATATTAAATTGGGTTGGATTAGAGTTTAAAGTTTAATGAACTAAATACACTAATTTGGATAGAAAGGGCTATAACTCTTCCAGCCCAAGCTAACGATTCGTCTGTGGATGAATATATTCATCAAATTATCCAACAAATCTTTATTGGAGTCAATGACAAAATGTCTAATAAACTCTAGGTGTGGTATCCTTTTCTTCCCAATTATTCTTTTGCTTCATTCATACTTCAACTATTTAGTTACCACAGACATCTACATGCTATTCATCACGTATGGATCTTTATTTGCATGCTCGTGACTTGACTCATGCCGGATAATGCTTTTCCAACAAACTTTGCCATCACTGTCTCTTTAACTTCAACATGAAAGTGAAGCGACAAAAAAAAGTGCACCAAGAAAATAACATATCGACCCATCCATAATCCATTGTGTTTTTGTTACAACAGGTTTCTTGCTTGATTTTCAAGTATACTCAGATGCATTCCATGGAAAATTCCTAAGTTTTTTGTCATGAGGTGGTTTCTACAACTGGTGTCTAGCTTACCTTTTTTTTACTTTTTTTTTTTTGGTTTCTTTTTATCAGGTGAACATCAATTTCAAAGTTAATTTTTTTTTTTTTGGAGAAAAAAGAGAGATTTGAGATATCCTTTGTGAAAATCCATTCTACAAGCCCAATTTTTTTGTCACTTAATGTACAATCTAGTGACATTTTCCGAAAATATGCTAGAGATCTCGAACTTGAATTTCGTAAAGAACAAAATAAATACCTAATATGTATAATATAATTCACCTCTCCCGAGAAAAAAAAAACCCAATTTTATTGAAATCTAACCTATTCAAATCAGGTTATTGACAATCTTAAAAATGGTTAAAATACCATATTATTTCCAGTCGCTTGAAACTAGAAACTTCCTAAGGCTTTTATTTATTTATTTTATTATTACATGATAATAATTTTATGTGGGTATGAGGAGCAGTTATAGTACTAACTAGGATTAAGCAGGGGCGAGGGTGAGGGGTGGCCCTGAAGATTTAATCACCAAACGAAAAGTCTACTCAACTTGGTTGATCTACACACTGATCAATCTGAATCAATATTAATGAAGCCTAGTTCGAACTAATACAACCATAGCTAAGAATGAGGAAAAGTAACCCTCTCGAAGGGCCTGGGTTATTTTGGCATGAGAATAACAATTGTCCTACAAATGAAGGTTTCTACAAGGCCCAAGTGGCCACACTGTGTCGGGCCCGAAGTTTTTGTCTCCAGATACATGACTTCCCCCATCTGAAGTAAGTAAACATGCACGAATGACGAGAGAAATATACATGAGATTCTTGTCAATATCATTTCTAAATCATAAACTATGGCTTGGAGTTGGGGAAAGCGAATCACAGAGAGAGAGAGAGAGACACAAGATTATCACAAGTAGAAATCTTAGAAGTTAAAGAAAATAGTTGTAATGGTATCCATCACCCAACTGCGGTTGCATTTGGATTTTTAAAAAAATACATTCTCGAACAAACAAAAGGGGGAAAAATGGTTGTATCAAGTACCCTTTATTTATGTCGAATACAGCATTACGATAGGTGAGCAAACTCAGGCAAACATCCATGTGAACAGTACCTCTTTAGTGACAGACCAGAAGAGAGGAACAAAAGAGTGGAGCATAGATATTTTCCCACAACCCCATAGGCCTGCAGAAACACAAAAACAAGCTAACGGTCATTGATAGGTACTTACACACAAAAGATTTACTATTAAATGGTTATGATATAAATATAAGACAATAAGCAAGCAACACAAGATTTAAGTACATAACATGAGAAACCAAAAGAAAGGAGAGCAAAAACTAGAAACAAAGAACAGGAACCGAAGAGATAATCAAAGGAACCTAAAAAGCAATAGGAAGGAGATGTGGATAGCCTAGGGCCCTAGGTAATTTCCATTGGCCCAACCCAATCATCTATACAAAACTTCCAAAAGCATCATAGCAATCGGGATGGAACCAAATAGCTGAAAGGAAATTAATTATCATACCGGAAGAGAATGTGTAGGGTCAAGTTAGGGATGCCTTTAAGCAAAAGCAATTCCTGCAGATGGATGTAGTTATTAGATTATTCAACAGAAGATCCCAGCTATGGGAAGCAGGCTATCCCATAAACAGCATATAATGATTGAGAGAAATGGAGACTACTTTTAAGATTATCCTCCAGCAGATGATTAACTGTTGATGGGAGGAAAATATATACAGAATACTGGAGCCTTAATTTTCTTTGGTCCCATTTTCTTTCAAAAATGAGAGATTCGGGGAGTAAATCAAGTCCATGGTGATTTAATTTTTAAATGTCCTCAGTTAAAAGACTTTCTCTCTTTTTCTTTTTTTTTTTCTTTCACACCAACCAAACAAGAATAAAACTAAAATCCTCATTTTTCTCTGGTTCTGTCATGAGTTTCACCTTCATAGGTGTTCCATGAGCTCTTCAAAAAAATTGGTGCAAATATGAAGCATCACAATATCTGATTGAGCCATCTAATCACTCCTGACAAAGCATCAGCTCAAACTATATTCTAACTGAGATCATACACTCTGGTCGAATCCACGCACTATACCAGTCAAACACAACCAGGGTATAGACTTCGAATGACGCATCTAAATTCCAGTATTCAATGAGATTGGACTACAGGATTCTTGTATATATCTACGTAAAGATTGAACATCTGCCTTATGTTCTACAACAAATTGACATTATACTAGGGATGAGAGCTCAGGGAAGCTCATCGTAAGGTCTCAAGGTTGCTTTTTTTCTACCTAGAAGTGTCTGCTTGTAGGCATAAAGATCCCCAGCTTTCCTAGCAAAGCCATTCAGACAACAATGACAACAATTCAAGGGGTAAACACTAAACAGTCACACAAGTAACAACAGAAAGTCTGCTCTTATTAAGTTTCAAATGAAGATAATGATAACAGAAACCGTTCAAAACCAAGCAACAAAGCTGTATTTTCAATCGCCCAATGAGGTATGAACTGTGCATGAAGGGTTACAGTGTAAACTACAGTAGTGAAATTACTTATGATGTGTAAACTAAAGAGTTATCGATGCCAACTGCCAAGATTTCCACAGCTGCCTAAGGCAATAAAAGTAACCAATCGAGCACCCAGCACATAGAGAGGTCTGCTGAAGCAAAATACAATCTCTTTCTTTCGGCTTGGTAGAAAATGAAATTGCACTAATCCAAAGATATAGCTATAATGCCACTTAAAGTGGAAAATTTTAACCAATCAGCCTTAAAAAATATATATATAAACTTCGATCCTAATTTGACTATTTGATGAATAAGAGAGCCATAAGCAAACCACCAAAATCAAAACCAATAATTCACCCTCCCTTATAGAAAACCAAGAAAATAAGAACCTCTTTCATTGCTGTCTAGCTACTAAACAAACTAAAGGGAACAACTTTATGAATAAACAGATAAGATGGTAGCCAACTGCCAAATTGAATTAGCCAAACTTATGAGATCAATCACGCCTATTACAGACAGTAAACAAAAACTCCCACTTTTGTATATAGAACGCTCAATTATACAAATTAAAAGAATTGTAAGACCCCCACCCATAAATTTCTACTAATTTCAGAGTATCAGAACAATAAAACTAAATAATGAAACCCTTAAAAAATTAGACTGAAGGGATGGAGAACGAACCCAATTCATTTCTGGTAGCCTCCACCTCGGGCATTGTAGTCTTCTTCAACGAAACCGGTCAAGTAAACCGGAGGGAACTCCGAGACTTCGAAGGTCTTCTTCTCCTTCATCAGCTTCTCCACATCCGCCTTCCTCAAAACGGTGCGCTTGATCGGGGGCCGGTTGCGCCTCTGGTCGCGGGTGTAATACTTGATGTCGTAAACGGTTTCTGGGTCGGAGGTGGGCACGCAGGCCTGAAGCTGGGACGAGGCCGGGCACTGGAGCCGGTACTCAGTCGCGGCGGGTACAGCGAGTTTGTACTCCGGGTCGGCACATGGACCCGTTATCTCCCACGGTTTCTTTAGATACCGCCTCAGAGTTTGCAAAAAGGATGAGGCCGCGGTCGTCACCTGCTTCGCCATGGAGAATTCAGATACAGATCAGAGAGGAGAAGAACTGGACTTTAAACTCGTTTTCGGTCGAAATGAAGTTTTTGTGATGTGTTATTACCCCAAGTGGAACAGTAATGCGCGACGAAATATCAAAATACACTGGGCCTAGTATGCTACGGGAACAGTTGCATTATCAAGCCGGTTGCATCATCCGTCTGTCAAAATTATTAACGTCGTTAATTTTGATGATATGGTAGTAATAGTAAAAACTTAGCAAGGGCAATTAGGACATTTTGTTCATTTTATTATATTTTATTTTAAAACTCTTTTTTCTTCATAAAGCTGTGCGTTTGACCTGATAAAAAGTGACCAATTCAGAGATTTGGAAAGTTGCAGCAGCATAGAGAACCTCCACCATGAAATCAAAGTCGGGTCTGCAAGCGACATGGGGACAAGCGTCGTCTACGCAGACGCAAACACCTTTGGGCAAAGACCTGAGTTCTCCGCTGTATAAATATCCCAGAGGGAATCCAAACAGACGTCGTAGTCCTTGGCTAGTTCCTTCAATTCAAAGCGAGCTTTCAATCAAGTTCTTGAAAAACGAACTTCTCGCGAAGAGGATACAGCAGTGGATGGGAACTTCTCGGCTCGAATTGACGATGATTTTGGTGTCGGAGAAGAAGTCAAAATCGGTGGAGTCGACGATAAATTCGAGGTTGTCGGAGAGGAGAGTGAGGGCGGAGATATCGGGAGGCGGTGGGTTGAGATTGGAATGATGGGCTATTGCTACACCGGAGACGGTGCTGCTGTTGCTAACGACGTCGTTTGAGTTGTTGGGTTTGAATTCCATGGAAGACTAAAAAAGAACAGGCTCCCCGAGTCGTTAAAATGAGTTGATTGGTTTAATGGGTTTAGCGGGTGGGTGGCGTTGCTTAAATACTTAAGCTTTGAACGTGAAAGCTGGAGACGTTGGATTTGAATTTTGTTTCAAATGAGAGAGATTATCATCAACCTCATCAACATCAGCATCTATGAACATGGGTTATATGGTTGACTCTGATTGAAAACAAAACCCCAATTACGCAAAAGATGCTGATCAAAAATTTTAACACTTTTCTTCTTTGTCGATTCGAAAATTGTGATCAACACAAGTATCAAGTAAAAACAATTGCAAAAAAGAGAGGGGTTAAATTTAGTGGGATTTTCTGCTCTTGCATGACATTTTGGATTTGCGAATATGTCATTGATGGCTTCATTCAGAGGCTTGTCTATGGCTTATCTGAATGCACAAGATATTAAGCTTAGTGTCAATCGGTTTAAACCCACCTTGTTAAAAGCCCTCCAACTTTTCATTTGGAATTTAGAGAGATTGAGAGAGAGAGAGAGAGAGAGAGAGAGAGAGAGAGAGAGAGAGAGAGAGAGAGACAGAGAGAGACAGAGATGGGATTGTCGTGGAGGAAGGAATTGAGTGTGAAGAACGCCATGGAAGAGCAGTGGAGATGGAGGAGGAGAATGAAATGGTAGTCTTCGGCAGTAAAGGGGGAGAGAATGAAGAAGAAAAAGTTTTAAAAGAAAATATAATAAAATGAACAAAATGTTCTAATTGCCCTTACTGATTTTTTTACTATTACTGTCACGTCATCAAAATTAACGGCGTTAATAATTTTGACTGAAGGATTGACAGGGACCCGCCCCGATCCCCCGGGGACCACAAGGGGGCGTGCCCTGCTCCCGTCTGACACCCGAACCAAAATTCCAATTTTAACCTTAAAACTTAAATGCATAAATGTCTGAAAAATAAAGTTATACATAAACCAAATTTAACAGATGTCAGACAAGGGAATACAGTCCAAAATATAAAATCCGAGCACGACTCTAGAAAATCCTGCGGGTAATCCGACCCAACAGGGGTTCAGGTGCGCAGTACGAATCTATGCCTCAGCCTCGGGGTCCTCACCAACCTCAGCAGCACGACCTGGAGGGGTTACCAAAACATGAAAGGTGAGTGGGCCGAAACTCAGGTTTATAAAACAGTTTAGTAAGTAAAAAAATATATAATTTACCCCTCCGTTTTCCAAACATGCATGCAGCGATATTTAAAAACCATAAATACATATAATATACCACAAGCACTATACTAAGCCATAAATGTAATATAATCACAGCTACTGCACTATACACTCCGATCTCGACATCCCAGATGTCCGACGTCCCTGACGTCCAATATGGTCACAGTCCCAAGGCTACGCGTGCCACCCGGGGTCTCAAATCCCGAGTCCAACCTCCGAACCCAGTTCGGTTACGGCATCCCAGATGCCCGGCGTCCCAGATGCCCGGCGTCCCAGACGCTCGACGTCCCCGACGTCCAATCATAGCAATCCTGCTCCTGAGTCATCCTACGGTCCGGCACCTCCGTAGCATGACCCCTCGCAGGCAATGCACTGTGACCGCTCCGGGGTACCACATCCGGAGGAGACAGTATCATACGGTGGATTATACAGTGCAGTACCTAAGATATTCATCCATATCCACATGCATATATAAATATATATATATATAATCCAAAACAGTGTTCAATTTCCGTAAAACGGGTCTCAAGCCCAACATCGTAAAACGTGTCGTAACCGTAAACCGAGGTAATCAAAATCCATTATTTGATACACACACACATATAGATATAAGAAAATGAAAACGGTTATGCATGCAAGTGTTAATAAAAATGGGCTCACTCACAATACGTTCCAGCTGCGAATAATGCGCGTACGAACTTGTTTCCGGGATTTTCGTAAGTTTCCTATCATTTCAAATCACATGCAAGGGTCACTATAGGTCCTTAATAGACTCTCAAAAAGTCCGAAACAGAAACCGGCTCAGGGAAGCCGTCCAACACGCTTCCCGAGACATCCGCCCCTAAACTGACCTTCCTAACTAACTCAGATCAACATGGTTATTTCACAGAAAATGTTCAAAATGATGAAAGGATTAAAAGTCATGTTGATCGTGAACTGAGATAATGCTCAACGCGCCCTTACGCGCCGCCCAAAGTGGTTGCACTTGAAAGTCACGCACCTGCTACAGTGTCGTCTTCCTTACCCGTTGTCAGGACCCGTCCCAAATATCACCTTGATACCCGGGACGAACCCTGCTCCCGTCTGACAATCACACTTAATGTAACAACCCGTCCTGAGAGCCGGGATTAGTAGAGTGATTAAGGTGTGATTAGTGAGGATAATCAGTGGTTAGGTGGTCCCGAAAGGTCCGGAGAATCCTGGGAGAATCCTGGGAGAATTCTGGGAGAATCCTGTGTGTTCATAGCCCAAATAATTGGGGTGCACTCGTGCAAACCCGTGGTTGTTCTTCGACAAACACAGAGAAACAGAGAGAGCTTGTGAGGAGAAGTTGAGGATTGATCGTGGTAATTGACGAGTTCTGGTGAGTGAGGGATGAACGGGAGACTGAAAGGAAGCTGGTGGTCGTGATTTGGTGGTGGAATCGTGCACGTCGGCACGGCGGTGGTGCGGCAAAGTTTTTGGGGAAACAGGGAGACAGTGAGCGTTTGGTGGTGGCTACGCCGTGAGGTGGCTCAAACCACGACCGTGGGACGTTCAGGAGGTTGCAGGGAGGCCAACGAACACCGTGGCACGCGGCGGTGCGCACGGTAGCGCTGCAATCGAAGGGTAAGGTTTCGTGCTCTGTTTTTCCCGTAAACTTCTTCTGGAAAATCGTGAGTCTGGGCTTAGAGTCGAGGGTATTAGAGGTCAAGGTGATGTTTAGGGAGGTCCTAGGACTGGTTTGTGGTGGTCGCCATGACGGGGCGTACACGGCGGAGCTCAGTCGAAGTGGAGTACTCTGTTACTCTGTTTCGGCCGTGAACTTCAAACCCAAAGTCGTCGAGTTTGGGGCTGAGTCGACGGTATAGGAGGGTTAGTCTAGGTTCAGTAAGGCCCTAGGGATTGTCTGGTGTCGCCACTGTGACGGGAGGTGACCGGAGCAGATGGATCGTGAAACAGGGGTTTGAGGGCTGTCAAGTTCGAGCTGGAATCGACGATGGTGGGACTGTGTCGAGGTTAGAGGAGTAGGGGAATGGATTCTTGGTGTCTGGACGAAGCCGTGGGTGGAAGAAGGGAAGGAAATGGTGACCGGACGGCGGAGAATGCTCCTCGCCGGTTCAATTCACGACGGTCGGTTCAGCACAGTGAGGTCGAGGTTGATGATGCTACTGTAGCTGGCGCGTGAGGGCCACGCGCAGCCACTTTGGGCGGCGCGTGGGGGCGCGTGCGGCGGTGGTTGGGAAAATGGTCAACATGGTTTTTGGTCTAGGAGTTGTGGTGAGTTCAATGGAGTTGGTTTCGGGTCAATCGGACGTCGTTTGAGTTTAGTTCCGCGAGGGTGAAAGTTTAGGGTCCCGGGTTATTACGTTTAGGATTCGGGGAATTTTGAGGGAATTTAGGTGAACCTTCGTAGACGTGTTAGTGACGTACTTTGGTGATTGTGAACAGGATCGGGATTTCCCGAGGAAGCCGAGGAACGTGCTGGACGTTCGGGACGCGAGTAGGGCTTAGTACTGTGAGTGGACCCTTTCTCTAAACTCAAGCATGCATAACTGTTTTCTATAATTGTTTTATGATTTTGATTATGATTTTATGTTTATTGAATATGTTTTGGTTGGTTTTACATTGTTGCACGTTTTTCGAGAAAATACGGTATTTGGCACGTTTTACGAGAAATGTCGATTTCTGCATAAAATGCCAGGGTTTTGGGATTTTTAAAGGATAACTAGTTTGATTGTTTACAAAGGGATTTTGGAACATGATTTCGATAATTAAGGTTTTTCGGTTTGAGAATCGAATTTCGGAAAGAGGAATTTGGTTTTCAGGTTGAAAAGTGGATTTCCGGATTTGGGTTCGGAATGACGGTTCTGGATGCCGGAAGGGCATCGGACCAGTGATTTCGAATTCGGGTTTGGATGTGGATTGGTAAATGGTTTTCAAATGGTTTTGGGATTGGATTTGCTGGATCTGGATATTGGGTTTAAAGACCCGGATATATGTGACGGGGGACCGGCCGGATTGGGTTTAAAGACCCGGATTGAGTTTAAAGACTCGGGAGTTTAAAGACTCGGATATATTGATATTTCCCCCGTAGGCCTTGAGTTTAAAGACTCGGATATGATTAAGGCCTGGATTGAGTTTAAAGACTCGGGAGTTTAAAGACTCGGATAGGTCCAGCAGGTTTGATCGGAAAATGATGATTTGAGCTTTATGGTTTATGATACGGGTTTTGATACTCATGCCATGTTTTCCATAACTGTTTTATAGTGTTTCTGTTTCTTATGATGTTTTATGAGACTTGAGTTAGACCTGTGTTATTAACTGTTGGTTATGCATGTGGTTTTCAAAACGGAGGGTTAAATTCGGTTTTTTGATAAATGGTTTTAGAACTTCTCTTCTATTATGGTCCACTCACATGTTCTGTTTTAACTTGCCCTCCAGGTTGTGGAGCTAGTGCGGGGTCTTGACGTCGAGGCAGTGTCCGAGGCATAGAAGTGACGTGAGGGATCCCGGAATAGTTCAAAGTCTTCCGCGTGCGTGTAATTTTATCAGTTTTTAGTTCCTTGTATTTTCGTACTATGCTCTGTAAAGGATAACTTCGGGATATTTTGTTTAATTACTCCTGCGTCTGACTGGGTTTGAGTGAGTTTTACTTGAGTGTGGTGTCGGGGAGTCAGACGGGAGCGGGATTTACCTCGGGTTCGGGGTGAAACCGGGGTGGGTCCTGACACTTAAAGTACCAAAATAACCTCAACACAACTATAAGCATAACTATCAGACAAGGGAGAAATATAATACAACCGCAATTCAGAGCATAGTTTATACAAAACAAGCACAAAATCCTACTAGGCTAATCTCGCAACAGAAGAACGTTGTAAGCTCTATGCCTTGGCCCCTGTCTCAACGTTCACCCCAGCGCTATCACCACAACATGGAGGGTAAATTTAAAACCAAAAGGTGTGAGTGGACTAAAGAAATAAAGCGTTTAAAACACGATTAAGCATAAAAACAGTTTTAAGAAAACAATAAGGTTTTTCCCTTCGTTTTAAAATATGCATGCCTAACTACATACCAGAAAACCACAAGATAAAACCGTATGATAAGTATGCTAAGATCGTATCATAAAACCAAATTTGCAAATAGCAAAGTCCGATCAAACCTGCTGGGTCTATCCGAGTCTTTAAACTCAACCAGGCCTCAAATGTAATCCGAGTCTTTAAACTCCCGAGTCTTTAAACTCAATAGGCCTACGGGGGTAATATCGTGAATATCCGAGTCTTTAAACTCAATCCGGGCCCGTCCCCCGTCAAATCAGAATCCGGGTCTTTAAACCCAATGTCCAGATCCAGCAGATCCAATCCAAAACCAATTTAATATCAATTCTCAATCCATATCCAAACCCGAATCCGAAATCCCCGGTTCGAAGCCCTTTCGGCGTTCAGAACTGTCATTCCGAACCCAAATCCGGAACTCCACGAAATCCAGTTTAAACCAAAACCGGGTTTACCAAAATCATGTCTCAGAACTCATTCATAACCATCAGAACACAATTAGAAATTGAAATCTCAAAGTATAGCACCAAAATCAGAAATCCAGCTTTTTCTCGAAAAACGTGCAAAATCCTGAAAATGTCTCGAAAAACGTGCAAACATATCAACCACATATAATCACCATAAAAAAGCATAAAAACATATTTAAAATAATAAAACATAAATAAAACAGTTAGGCATGCTCGTAAGGAAAGAAAGAGTCCACTCACGAATCGGAAATTGTCAATCGCGCTCCGTGCGCTCCTCGACTGTCTCAGGTGTCTCCCGTCCTGTCAATAAGCACCAAATAGGGTCACAATTACGTCAAATATACTAACCCTAAGTTCCCCAATTTTCCGGGAATTTATTCGTAAATTAAACTTAAACCCTAAACCGTCCGGATTCCCGAACTATCCCGTAACCTTGTCCGATTAACCCGAAAATTGCACCAATAGATTCCTTATGACATTTAGAACCAAAACCATGTTGGACAATTGTTCAGAATCATCACCATGCGCCCCCACGCACCGCCCAAAGTGGCTGCGCGTGGGCCTCACGCGCCTGCTACAGTGCATCTTCAACCTCGAGTCACCCGGTTCAACTGTGTTGAACCGGCGTGACCGGTTCTCCACCGTTCCTCCACCATTATTCTCCCTTTCAATCCCAATAGCATCGTCCTGTCCCCTGCAACCAAACCCCGTCCTAAAATCGAAGAATCACGGCCTAAAACCCCTCGTCTTCATCCCTGAAACACACGGCCCGTTTGCCCTGTTTTGGCCGTCGGCCACCCAGGTCCTCCCCCGTCACGGCACCACACTCAGACGACTCCTGGGACCTTCAGGAGTCTCACCCAACTCACAGCATCCCTCGACTCTAGCCCAAAGTCCACGATTATTGAAAACAAAAACTCGGGAAAACAGGGGATTTGAACCATACCTTCGAGTCGTCCACCGCCGTCTGCACCGTCGTGTACCACGATGTTCACTGAGTCCCCTGCAGTCGTCTTAGCTTGCTATTGGCTTGGTTTGCACCACAACACGGTAGAACCACCACCATAGTCCCACGACTCCTCTGTTTTCTCAGAACCTCAAACCTCTGACCACCGTGTCTCCGTGCACGATTTCAACTCCAAAATCCGATCACCAATCTCTCTTCTTCTCTCTGTCACTCTCACAATTCACAGAACTCTCACCCACGCACAGAATTGATCAATAACTCTCAATTCTTCACTCTCTGTTTCTCTGTGTCGAAGCCCAAATGCACGGTTCAAATTTAAACGATTTGTGGCCGTGTGTATGTGAGACTCTCCTAGAACCATCCAGCAAAGCCCACGTGTCCACTTCTCCATGGTCTTCAGTACAAAATATCCAATCCCACTCAGCCATTTGCCCTTATCTGATTGGGCCATAGGGGAAAAGACCAAATTGCCCCTAGTGTTAAAAATTACTTTTTTGCCCTCGAACTTTCCAGACCCGTAACTATTTCGTCCGACGTTCGATGACAGCGTGCCGCATGTCGTTGTACTCAGGACGTCGAGACCTATCTAATGGTCCTCGGTCTACGTGAAAATCACAAGTCCACTAAAAAGTTAACATTTTCCTCGAATAGTCAAAATTACGGTAACGCCCTCAATCTTCCAAACATCATAACTTTCTCTCCGATTGTCCAAATCGGACCTGCCACCTGTCTACGGACTCGTGACGTCCTAAACTACGTCACGGTCAATGGTCAACACTCATCCAACTTGTAAATCAAAAAGTCAACTTTTGACACACTATTCACAAGGGCAAAATCGTCCTTTTATACAAATCTTTTACAAAATTACATTTATACCCTTCCCGAAGGTACGGGTTGTTACACCCGTCTTCCCTGCTATTCGGACCTTCAACCCGGGAGTTCAACCCGGTTAATTACCCTTCAATTCCTAATCAATTTCCTTCGTTTTTTATTCTATTATCTTCCCTAAACATCCAATTAAAGTTCCATGCCCTTAATTAACCTTAATAGCCCCCCCCCCCCCCCAATCGAGCCTTCGACCCGTGATCAACCAAACGGGTCGATCACCACAACTTGCTAATTCCCAAACCATTTTCAAATTAACTTCGTAGCAAGCTTCCTAGGGCTAATACGAACCAAATGGAATGATCAATTGCATAAGAAAGTACCTGGAAGTGATCGTCCCTAGGTCTGCAACTCCCCTGAAACCGGCAGCCTCAGTCCCAGCTCCACCGTGGCTTGCTCCTTTCGATTCTTGCACGGTTGTGTTCCAGTCACTCCCAGAAAGCTCACTGAGTGACTAGAGTGGTCCAATAACCCGTAGAAATTAAACTCTGGATTTTTCCCCCCAAAACCTGAAATGGTTTTTCCCACGGTTTCTCTCAATCTCTCTCAGTCTCACCTTCACCAAATGATTCCAAATGAACTCCCAGACTCAAAGGCACTCAGTTAAACGGTTGAAGTGGTCAGCAACTCGTGGGAATCCATCAGTGATTCCTGTGAAGTTTGTTTCCCGTAAAGGCTGTAACGACCCGTCCCGGAATTCGGGATTAGATTATGGACTAATCATGATTATCAGGGTTAATCGGTGATTAGTTGGGCGAACTCGGACGAACGATGCAAAATGACCGTTTTGCCCCTAGTCGTGGGCAAAACGTTGACTTTTTATTTGGACTGTCAAATGGACTTTGACCAATGATCGTGACATAGTTTGGGACGTCACGAGTTGATAGACAGGTGGCACGTTCGATTCCGACGTTCGTGGTGAAAGTTATGACGTTCGGAAGTCTAGGGGCGTTTTCGTAATTTGGACGAAATAAGGGGAAATGTTGACTTTTTGATCGGGAGGTCTGATGGCCGAGGGCTAAAGACCGTTAGGAAGGTCTCGATGCCTTGAGTCCGTAGACAGGCGGCACGCATCAATCGGAGTCCGAATGACCGAGTTACGGGCCTGGATGCGTGAGGGGCATTTTGGTAATTTTCTGCACAGGGGCAGAATTGTAATTTCACAGGGACTGCTTGAACATTACTGTAGCGGCTGTGTTGGGGGAACATGGCCAGTGCACAGGTGGTTTGTTTATGGGGCAAATTGATGGCCTAAACTATTGTTTATGGGTTGATTGGATTGTTTAATTACATAGTGGGAGGAAATGGAGTGTGGGACAGTGTGGATGGCCATTAAACAATGGCTGGTGCACCTAAAAATGGAAGAAAACAGAGGACTGTTCCCCACGCTTGATCAGTCGTCCCCAGGACAAAATTGAGTGGGTTTTAAACGGGAAGAGACTATGGGTGCTGAGAGAAACACTCTAAGATTGAGAGAGGGAGGAAATGAGAGGAAATGGTGAGAGGAGTGATCTGAAAAACCCGAACTGGTTCTTTGTGAATTCAAAATCGAATTTCAGTTTAGGGCCAACCCATGGCTAATTGAAGATCGCGTGAGCTTCCTAGAACCTCCACGAGTCGATCCAGACCAAATGTGGCCATTTTCGAGGCTCCTGGAGCCGTGCACAGACACAGTGGATGGCCAAAAAATCCAAGCTTGGAGTCGTGATGATTGAGGTTAGTTCTCGTGAAATTACTTGTGTAATCATCCTTAGAATGAGTATACGAAGCTTCCCAACTGATTAATTGAGAGAAACTGTGACTGTGTATTGAATGGGGACTTTAGACCCGATTAGGACCCGTATTCGATTGAGCTGGTGTAACACCCCGGAAATTCGAGGATTATAATAATGTAATTTAATGTATGAATTGACGTTTTTACCCTTGTGATCGGTATGGCCAAATTGTTGACTTTTTGATTTGAGGGTCAAATGGACTTTGACCAATGACCGTGACGTAGTTCGGGACGTCACGAGTTCATAGACAGGTGGCACGTTCAATTCGGACGGTCAGGGTAAAAGTTATGACTATCGGAAGTTGATGGGCATTACCGTAATTTGGACGATAGGGGCGAAAATGTTGACTTTTCGTTTGACAACTAATTTTCACATGACTCAAGGACCGTTAGGTAGGTCTCGATGCCCTGAGTCCGTAGACAGGTGGCACGCTGAAATCGGACTTCGTATGGCTGATTTACGGGTCTAGGAAATGAAGGGCATTTTGGTAATTACTTGAACCAGGGGCATTTTGGTCATTTTCCCCTGGTTACTGTAGCAACCGCGGGGGACCATGGACGGCACCACCATGTGCGGTGGTTCAGTGCGCAATTGTTTATGCAAGTGTGTGCTGGAAAGAAAGGTGTGTCTTATGCTTTAGAACATGGCCTGAACCATCCACCCTGCACGGTCGATTTGATTAATGAAGATTCGAAGCTTTTTTGGGGAACAAAATTTAGTGGACAGTAAGACTTCCACGAGCCTCTGAGACGGCTTGAATTGTTTAAAACTGATTGAGAAGTGAATGAGCTTCACTCTGCGGTTGAAAGAACTGAAAATAGGGGAGGAACTAGAGAGAAACCATTTCGGGAAATTTTGGAGGGAAATCGGGTTTTCAATTTCTGGTGATTGTTGGACCAAACCAAAGCTTGGTTTAGTCTTCTGGGAGTATTTGGAACTTATCCACATCGAAATCGAAGGCCATCAGCCACGGGTGAGCTGGGACGGTGACTGCAGTTTTCAGAGAAATCGCAGAGCTTGGGACGACAACCTTCAGGTACTTTCAAGCACAATTGATCATTCATTTTAGTTCGTTTTGATCCTATTATGCTTCCTGTGAAGTTAATTTGAGAATGGGTTGAAACCAGGGAGTTCTTGTGATTGACCCGCTTGGTTGATCACGGGTCGATGAGTCGATTAGGGACTTGTCGAGGTTGATTAATGTCTCAGAACTTAAATTGGAAGAATAATAAACATGTTAGGATCAAATTGGATTAAAATCGAGTAGGAATTGATGGGTAATCAACCGGGTCAAGCCGCGGGTGGCAGGCCCGTATTACTGATAAACGGGTGAAGGTGGTGACACTGTAGCTACAGTGTCAGGCGCGTGACTTTCACGCGCAGCCACTTTGGGCGGCGCGTGAGGGCGCGTTGAACCTTATCTCCGATCACGGTCAACATGACTTTTATTCCTCTCATCATTCTGAACATTTTTTATGAATTAACCATGTTGATCTGAGATAGTTTGGGAGGGTTAGTTTAGGGTCAGTTGTCTCGGGAAACTTATTGGACGGTTTTCCCGAGCTGGTTTCTGTTTCGGACCTTTTGGATAAATGTGTAAGACTAATAGTGACCCTTACGTGTGATTTGGACTGACAGGAATTGTACGATAATCCCGGTACAAGTTTGTACGCGCAGGTTCACCGCGGGATTGTACTGTGAGTGGGCCCGATTTCATTAACCCTTGCATGCTTAAATGTTTTCTGATTTACTTATATATTCACATGCTGGAATCAAGAAACGGTTTTGATGATGTTGAAATTATGGTTATGGCACGTTTCACGGTATTTGGGTTTGAGACCCGTCTGATGAAACTTAAAGATTGGTTGGATTTTTATCTATGTATATATATATGTTTTGCATGTGGATATCAATAAAATGTATTTGGTACTGCACTGTATAGATCCATTCTTATGATACTGTCTCCTCCGGATGTGGTACCTCGGAGTGGTCATGGCGCATTGCCTGCGAGGGGTCATTCTACGGAGGAACCGGACCGTAAAATGACTCAGGAGTAGGATTGCTTATTTGACGTCAGGGACGTCGAGCGTCTAGGACGCTAGGCATTTGAGATGCCATACCCGGGCAGGGTTCGGGGATTGGACTCGGAATTGAGACCCGAGTGGCACGCGTAGCCTTGAGACTATGACCTTATTGGACGTCAGGAACGTCAGGCATCTGGGATGTCAGGATCGGAACGTATAGTGCAGTAGCTAAAATTATCTTATGATTTTATTACATGCCTTATGGTGCATACTATATGATTTATGGTTTTAAATTCTGATGCATGCATGTTTGGAAAACGGAGGGGTAAATTATATGTTTTACTTATTAAATGGTTTTATAAACTTGAGTTTCGGCCCACTCACCCTTAATGTTTTGGTAACCCCTCCAAGTTGTGCTACTGAGGTAGAGGAGGATCCTGAGGCTGAGGCATAGATCTACTTCTGCGTACCTGAACCCCTGTTGGGTGGTTTACCCGCAGGTTTATTTTAGAGTCGTTCTCACAACTTGTAATTTTGGATTTCATCCCTTGTCTGACATCTGTTTATTTCGGATTTGATGTAAAACTTTAATTTGGTTATTTATGCATTTGAACGTTTGAGGTTAAAATTGGTATGTTATTTTGGGTGTCAGACGGGAGCAGGGCACGTCCCCATGTGGTCCCATGGGGATCGGGGCGGGTCCTGTCAGCTGGTTTTAGGCCATGTCGACTTGAATGAGTTAAACAGAACTTAAATTAGGTCCATTACGATGCTATCTGAGAGTTTAATTGAAGGAATTAAGTGGATATTCGCAGGGATTGAATCGGGTCAAGTGACGGGTTGCAGACTATTTGGACTTATGACGGTTTTATGGAAATTCGGGGCAGGGCCCTTGTGATATTTTGGAAATGAATAATAAAATGTGTTCCATAAAACCATCTCGATACGAGGATATATATTGGTCTCCTCCAGGTGTCGGGGACACTGGGGAAGTCACGGTGCATTGTCTGCGAGGGGTCATTGTACGGAGAGGTCGGGCCGTATAGTGACTCAGGAGTAGGATTGCTATGATTAGACGTCGGGGACGTCAGCCATCTGGGATGTCAGAGATATGGACCCGGTGAGACCCCGGGCAGCACGCGTCGCTTAATACCGTGAGATATGACGTCGGGGACGTCAAGCGTTTGGGACGCTAGGCATCGGGGATGCCGGAGATGGAAAAATAATAAATGTATATTACTGGATTTATGAAATAACTCTTGGATTGACTTTTGGGATTTGAAACTATGTTTATGGTTTCCGGGCTAAGGCCCTAAGGGTTATTTCTAAATAAATATGTGATTATTGGTTTTTGATGCATGCATATGTTTTGACTGAGGGGCATAAATGTCTTTATAAATGTTTTAAACAGACTTGTTTATTTTCGTCCACTCACAGCTTTTGTTTTTAATGCCCTTCAGGTTGATTACGGATGCGACTGCAACAGGGACTGGGACATCTCACACCTCCTCCATCGATCCTTGCGCACTCTGGAAGCCCGTTTGGGCAGTGGCAACAGGTTATCGCTTGTCTGACACCTCTTGTTAGACGGGAGCATGACACATTCCATGGTAATCCCGGGGGGATTGGGATGGGTCGTGTCAACGACAACCATGACCAATTTTAAAACCAGGCTCGTTGTAACGACCCGTCCCGAAATTTGGGATTAGGTTAGTAACTAATCATGATTAATGAGGGTTAATCGGTGGTTAGTTGGGTGGAATCGGACGAACGATGCAAAATGACCATTTTGCCCCTAGTCGTGGACAAAACGTTGACTTTTTATTCGGACGGTCAAATGGACTTTGACCAGTGACCGTGACGTAGTTTGGGACGTCACGAGATCATAGACAGGTGGCACGTTCGATTCCGACGTTCGAGGTGATAGTTATGACGTTCGGAAGCCCAAGGGCATTATCGTAATTTGGACGAAATAAGGGAAAATGTTGACTTTTTGATCGGGGGGTCCGATGGCCGAGGGCCGAGGACCGTTTGGATGGTCTCGATGCCCCGAGTACAACGACAGGAGGCACGCGTCGATCGGAGTTCAATTGACCAAGTTACGGGTCACGGATGGTGAGGGGTAATTTGGTAAATTGTCAATTGAGGGTAAATGGTAATTTTGGCTGCTATTTTGTGCAACAGCCGTGTATGGGCTTAGTGCATCTTTTCTGAATTGAAAAACAGAGAGTGGGACTTGGCGTGCAGTGCGTGATGAATTATTTAACCATCCTTGATCAGTATGTGTGAGTGTGGTGTGGAATTTAAAGCCACGGGTGAATTGTTTAAGGCCTGGGTGGAGCTGTACACGGCGTGCAGTGGTGGAGTGCGGCTGGTGTTTCTGAAATTGGGAAGAAAGCAGAGGATGCTTCCCACGTTGATCAAATTCCCGAGACCACGATGAATTGAGGACGGCTTGGGGCGTATTGTTATTGTTTTGGTGCGGGAACAAAGACAGTAGACAGGGCACGAGTGTGCTGGTCGAGAGGAGTGCGGGAAACAAGCCGGGAAGAGTGCCATTGAACTGGGAAAACAGGGACTTTGTGTTGGGTGTGATCGTCCCTTCCAAGGCCAATTTGAGTGAAATTGTGAACGAGAAAGGGGTCTTGGAGGCGAGAACACAGTTATGAGAAAGAGAGAAGAAATAAAAGGAGGAAACCGGGAGAGGGAGTTCCAAAAACCCGAAACTTGTTCTTGAGGGAATTTAATTCCAGCTTCAAAATGTAGAACAGCCCAAGCCAAATTGAGGCTCGAACGAGTCTTCTGGAACTTCATGGGGTCGATCCAAATCGTTGATTTCAAGCTTTGAAGCTCCTGGAGCCATGGACGGTCATCACGGGTGGCCGGGAAATCGAGCCTTGTGTTCGTGCAAATTGAGGTAAGTGTTTGTGAAATTGGATTTCAATTCATCCTTACCATGAGGTTATTATGCTAGACTACAAGCTAATTGAAGACTTCCTTGGTTATTAGACAAACTCAGACGAGGAACTCGATTTGGAAACTTAGGTTGAGTCGAGGTAGTTCGAGGTTATGACGACGGTAATGAGCACTACAGATCCCTAATTCAATTGGTTGCGAAGCTAATGGTGTGTTAAATCGTTCAAGATAATGTCGAATTGAAGGGATGCTAATCGGGTCCTCACACGGGTTGAACAACCCATATTGCAGGTTTGGCGGGTGAGAACGATGACTGTGCAGGTGTCAGGACCCACCCCGGTATCACCCCGAAACCCGAGGTAAATCCTGCTCCCGTCTGACACCCCGACAACAAAACAGTCAGACGCAGGAAAAAGCACTCAATAAATCCCGAAGTTAGAAGTTTTACAGAGCATGGTACGAATTATAAGGAAATAAAAACCGATGCTAAATACACGCACGCGGAAGAAAACTTAAACACGTTGGGATCCCGCTCGTCACTTCTATGCCTCAGACATTGCCTCGACGTCAAGACCCCGCGCTATCTCCACAACCTGGAGGGCAGTTAAAAATAAAAGGTGTGAGTGGACCGTAAACAAAATAAAAGTTCTAAAACCATTTAAGAAAAACCCAAGTTTCACCCTCCGTTTTGAAACCACATGCATAACCCAGTTCATAAAACAGTTATAAACCAAATCACCATAAATCACATCATAAGAAACAGAAACACTATAAAACAGTTAATCATAAAACCATATCATAAACCCTGAACGTCAAAATCATCATTGTCCGATCAAACCTGCTGGACCTATCCGAGTCTTTAAACTCCCGAGTCTTTAAACTCAACAAGCCTCAATAATATCCGAGTCTTTAAACTCCCTAGTCTTTAAACTCAACAGGCCTACGGGGGGAAATATCAATATATCCGAGTCTTTAAATTCCCGAGTCTTTAAACTCAATCCGGGCCCGTCCCCCGTCAAATCAATATCCGGGTCTTTAAACCCAATATCCAGATCCAGCAAATCCAATCTAAAACCATTTAAAAACCTTTTCCAAATCCACATCCAAACCCGAATCCAAAACCACTGGTCTGATGCCCATCCGGCATCCCGAACCGTCATTCCGAACCCAAATCCGGAATTCCACTTTTCAACTTAAAACCAAATTCTGCTTTACGAGATCCGATTATAAAACCGAAAACCTTAATCATCGAAATCATGTTCCAAAATCCATTTATAATCATTAGAAATCATTTGTCATTTGAAATCCCAAAACTATAACATTATAATCAGAAATCAACCTTTTATCGTAAAACGCGCCAAATACCGTGTTTTCTCAAAAAAACGTGCAATTATGTAAAATCACATCATAAATCCAACAATCATGAAATCACATATATAAACCATGTATAGAAAACAGTTATGCATGTTCAAGTTTAAGGAAAGGGTCCACTCACAGTACCGAGCCCTCAATCGCGTCCCGAACGTCCTGCACGTTCCTCGGGAAATCCCGATCCTGTCAACAACCACCAAATTACGTCACTAACACGTCCACGAGTATCCACCTAAATTCCCTCAAAAATCCCCGGGTCCTAAACGTAACGAACCGGAACCCTAAACCTTCACCCTCGCGCAACTACTTCGATTCGACGTCCGCTTAACCCGAAACCAATTCCAATGGACTCGTCACAACTCCTGGACCAAAAACCATGTTGACCACTTTCCCCAGAACTGCCGCACTCGCCCCCACGCGCCGCCCAAAGTGGCTGCGCGTGGCCCTCACGCAGCAGCTACAGTGCATCCCCAACCTCGAGATGACTGTGCTGAACCGGCCGCCGTGAACTGAACCGGCGAGAACTGATCTCCGCCGTCCGGCCACCAATTCAACCTCTCTTTTCTCCCACAGCTTCGTCCAGACCTACCCTATCTATTTCCGTACTCCGTTCACTTCGACACAGCCCCATCCTCGTCGACTCAAGCTCGAAACCAGACGGCCTAATTCCCCTGTTTTCCTTCCCGGCCATCCAGCTCACTCCCTTTCACGGTGGTGACACCGGAAGCTTCCTAGAGCCCGTCTGAACCTAACCCAGCTAACCAGAACCGTCGACTCACTCCCCAGCTTCACGACTCGCCGTTCGAACCTTGACGGCAAAACAGAGTACACAGAATACCTCCGTCGTTCCAGCCGCCACCGTGTACCACCCGTCACGGCAGTACAACCAGGAGATACCCAGGCCTCCCCTGAGTCACCCAAACCACCCTAGACTCATCGATTCGACCTCTAGACTCACGACTCTCACTTTGAACTTCGACGGGAAAACAGAGCATCGAACACAGGACTTAGGAATTACCTGCAATCGGTCACCGCCGTGCTCGCAGCCGTGTTTCCTGGAGTCCACAGAGCCGCCTCAGCCTCCTCTCGAGTTCCCCTGCACCGTACACGGCCACCGCACCACCACAAGCTCACTCCTCCTCCCTGTTTTCTCTGATTTTCCCCGTGAGCTCTCGACTCCCTCACACACAGCCACCACTTCGTCAGCCTCTCTCAATGCACCCCTCTCACTTCCTAATCACTCTCACACACTCACACTCACTAGCACCCTCGATCAGCCTTCAATTTTTCCTCACCGCCTCACTCTGTTTCACTCTGGTTGAAACACACACACGATCACACACGGGCTCACCTAAGTAATTGGAACCGTGCTCACACAAGATCCAACCAGAACCCTCTAGTCCCCCAACACGTGTCACCATCCAATCCATGCACTCCCACATGGTCCAATCCCAGCCGTCCATCTGTTCTCTCTCTGCACAAATTCCAGAACACAAAAGACCAAATTGCCCCTCCTTTTTACTCAATTTTACGGTTATGCCACTACCTTTCTAGACCCGTATCTCCCACACCGTAAGTCCGATGAATACGTGCCGCCTGTCATCGAACTCAGGACAACGAGATCTACGTAACCATCCTCGGTCAACGTACCAAAACCCGATCGTCCAAAAAGTCAACGTTTTCCCTTCTTTTAAGCAAATTACGGTTATGCCCTCAACCTTCCGAACATCATAACTTCCTCCTCGGATGTCGGAATCGAGCGTGCCACCTGCCTACGGATTCATGACGTCCTAAACTACGTCTTGGTCACTGGTCAACACCCATTTGACCACCCGAACAAAAGTCAACATTTTTGCCCAAGTCAGGGGCAAAATCGTCATTCTAAACTTACGGACCTATCGGGACCACCTAACCCCCAATAAACCTCACTAAGCCTACCTTAATCACTACCTTACTCCCGGCTCTCGGGACGGGTTGTTACAATCTACCCACCTAAAAAGAATTTCGTCCCCGAAATTCCACCGCTAGTTCCCGACACCTAGGGTCTCCTACCCGGAATCAACACTAATCAACAACAACTTCTTCTAGGTTTCCTGTCTATCATCTCCACCTTGGGTATTTCACACCATCCCCAACTCCTGTTACCACAGCCAACCCGCTCTATGTAACAACTGTATGATGTACGCAAAGGAAACCCTATGAACAGAGAACAAAAGTATTTTACAATACCTCATATGGAGTACCCCGAATAAATTCACAGAGCACATCCTCACGTACTACCCCACCTTTCCAAACCGACGCGGCTACTGCGTCGGCCATTATCGGACTAAATCTACAAAGTCCTAAAGGCAAACTCTAGCTTGTGGGTTCTCTCCTTCAATAACCTCATATCGATCAGTTATAGTCACTCCTTGCCTATTCCCTCCATCATCCTTCCACTGTAACACTCCCCAGGTCACCTAGGGAAAATCCTAGACTCGCTCCCAGACTCCAACAACAAAATTGAGTACAACACAAGCAAGGCTAATCAAGTACCTGTCCCCGCATCTGGTGCCGACTGAACTTCCTGCTGAGTCATCGAGAACACTCGGGCCTGAGATCCCGACGCTCTACCACTTTCCCTCGAACTACTAGTGGCACCACCACCTCCTCTCGGGCCTACTGTCCCTGACGCTATACTCTGTCCGGGCTCCGCTGCTCCTTGACCTACACCACCTTCCTATGTTAACATGGACACTCACGTCGAAAATGACCTCGCTCTCCGCAGTAGAAACACACATTCCATCCTGGTCCACCACTCGGTCTCCCTGTAGACGCTACAGATGTCGCACCAGCTTGCGGAGTCGGCTGTGCTCGGTAACCCCGAAATCCTGAACTCTGGAAACTACCAGGCCTACCGAAACTATCATCGCCTGACGACGATGCTCCACCGAAGTTACCCCTTTTCGGTGTCCGCTGGCTCGAAGCTCCAGAAAAAGATGGCTCCCGGCGCCGCACCGGTAAACTAGCTTCAACCCTCACCGCAGCATCCGACAAGTCTCGGAGGGTAGCAAACGATCCAGCCATCACGATGGCTCGAATCTCGCCTCGCAAGCCCAATTCAAACCTACGACATTTCTCGGCTTCAGTGGCCACAAAAGCAGGAGCAAACTGAGACAACATCTGGAACTTCCGTTCGTACTCAGCCACTGTCATATTCCCTAGTTGAAGCTGCAGGAATTCAGCCTCCTTGGCATCCCGGAAAGAACGAGGATAATACTGCTCCAGGAACCATTCCCTAAACGTCTCCCAAGTCACCGTATGGGCATCCCAACCAGACAATTCGAGGGTATACCACCACTCGTACGCTGCACCATCCAATAAAAATGTAGCCAACAACACTCGCTCCTCTGGCGGGCAATGCATCACCGCAAAGATTCGCTCAAGTCTGGTAATCCACCTCTGGGCTTCCTCAGGATCAGCCCCACCACTAAAAGTAGTAGCCCCGAGCCGCTGGGCTCGCTCAATCGTAGTACTCTCAGTTCCTCTCGCCATTCCTTCTTCAGGTCGTGGAGAGGGTCCACGTCTTGGAGGCATCGTCAACCGCACGCTGAAAGAGGCATAGAAGTAGTCAAACAACTAAAACACAACCTCACAAACCAACAGACCCAACAAACTCGACAAACCTATGCTCTGATACCAATTGTCAGGACCCACCCCGATATCACCCCGAAACCCGAGGTAAATCCTGCTCCCGTCTGACACCCCGACAACAAAACAGTCAGACGCAGGAGAAAGCACTCAATAAATCCCGAAGTTAGAAGTTTTACAGAGCATGGTACGAATTATAAGGAAATAAAAACCGATGCTAAATACACGCACGCGGAAGAAAACTTAAACACGTTGGGATCCCGCTCGTCACTTCTATGCCTCAGACATTGCCTCGACGTCAAGACCCCGCGCTATCTCCACAACCTGGAGGGCAGTTAAAAATAAAAGGTGTGAGTGGACCGTAAACAAAATAAAAGTTCTAAAACCATTTAAGAAAAACCCAAGTTTCACCCTCCGTTTTGAAACCACATGCATAACCCAGTTCATAAAACAGTTATAAACCAAATCACCATAAATCACATCATAAGAAACAGAAACACTATAAAACAGTTAATCATAAAACCATATCATAAACCCTGAACGTCAAAATCATCATTGTCCGATCAAACCTGCTGGACCTATCCGAGTCTTTAAACTCCCGAGTCTTTAAACTCAACAGGCCTCAATAATATCCGAGTCTTTAAACTCCCGAGTCTTTAAACTCAACAGGCCTACGGGGGGAAATATCAATATATCCGAGTCTTTAAACTCCCGAGTCTTTAAACTCAATCCGGGCCCGTCCCCCGTCAAATCAATATCCGGGTCTTTAAACCCAATATCCAGATCCAGCAAATCCAATCTAAAACCATTTAAAAACCTTTTCCAAATCCACATCCAAACCCGAATCCGAAACCACTGGTCCGATGCCCTTCCGGCATCCCGAACCGTCATTCCGAACCCAAATCCGGAATTCCACTTTTCAACTTAAAACCAAATTCTGCTTTATGAGATCCGATTATAAAACCGAAAACCTTAATCATCGAAATCATGTTCCAAAATCCATTTATAATCATTAGAAATCATTTGTCATTTGAAATCCCAAAACTATAACATTATAATCAGAAATCAACCTTTTATCGTAAAACGCGCCAAATACCGTGTTTTCTCAAAAAAACGTGCAATTATGTAAAATCACATCATAAATCTAACAATCATGAAATCACATATATAAACCATGTATAGAAAACAGTTATGCATGTTCAAGTTTAAGGAAAGGGTCCACTCACAGTACCGAGCCCTCAATCGCGTCCCGAACGTCCTGCACGTTCCTCGGGAAATCCTGATCCTGTCAACAACCACCAAATTACGTCACTAACACGTCCACGAGTATCCACCTAAATTCCCTCAAAAATCCCCGGGTCCTAAACGTAACGAACCGGAACCCTAAACCTTCACCCTCGCGCAACTACTTCGATTCGACGTCCGCTTAACCCGAAACCAATTCCAATGGACTCGTCACAACTCCTGGACCAAAAACCATGTTAACCACTTTCTCCAGAACCGCCGCACGCGCCCCCACGCGCCGCCCAAAGCGGCTGCGCGTGGCCCTCACGCACCAGCTACAGTGCATCCCCAACCTCGAGATGACTGTGCTGAACTGGCCGCCGTGAACTGAACCGGCGAGAACTGATCTCTGCCGTCCGACCACCAATTCAACCTCTCTTTTCTCCCACAGCTTCGTCCAGACCTGCCCTATCTATTCCCGTACTCCGTTCACTTCGACACAGCCCCATCCTTGTCGACTCAAGCTCGAAACCAGACGGCCCAATTCCCCTGTTTTCCTTCCCGGCCATCCAGCTCACCCCCCTTCACGGTGGTGACACCGGAAGCTTCCTAGAGCCCGTCTGAACCTAACCTAGCTAACCAGAACCGTCGACTCACTCCCCAGCTTCACGACTCGCCGTTCGAACCTTGACGGCAAAACAGAGTACACAGAATACCTCCGTCGTGCCAGCCGCCACCGTGTACCACCCGTCACGGCAGTACAACCAGGAGATACCTAGGCCTTGTAACGACCCATCCCGAATTCCATGATTAGATTAGTGACTAATCACGATTAGTGACTAATCACGATTAGTGAGGTTAATTCGTGATTAGTTGGGCGGAATCGGACGAACGATGCGAAATGATCGTTTTGCCCTTGATGGTGGCAAAACGTTGACTTTTCATTCGGGCGGTCAAATGGACTTTGACCGATGACCGTGATGTAGTTCGTGACGTCACGAGTTTATAGACAGGTGGCACGTTCAATTCCGACGTTCGAGGAGAAAGTTATGACGTTCGGAAGTTTTAGGGGCATTTTGGTAATTTTGGTTAAAATGGTCAAATGTTGACTTTTTGACCAAGAGGTCCGATGGCCGAGGGCCGAAGACCGTTACGTAGATAAGGACGATACGAATCCATAGACAGGCGGCACATTGAATTCGGACGTTCGACGACGAAGTTTCGGTTCACGGAAGTTCAAGTGCACTATTGCACGAATTACGAAACGGGTTCACTTTTGGACTCCAGTGGGCCCAGATATTTGTCTTGATGCCCAATGGATGAGTGACAAGTGTCACCCATCCAATGGACACCATATTCCTTCATGCACCGTGCAAACCATTTCCTTTTCTTCATTCAAACACACCAACCCGATCTCACCCATTTTCCACCCAAACCGTTCACCCAAAACCCATCCCACCTTAACCCATGACCAGCTATGAGGACCAGGGAGACTAGGGGAGCTGAGGTGACCGGCCTGGAGGCCTGAACCGCCGCCCACGGCGGTGAGAGGAGGAGGAACCCGTGAGGTTCACGGTAAGCCCATTTTCAATCCAATTTCCATTTTTATTGTTATGGGTCATTTTGGTTGCTTCCAATGAATTAAATGGGTTATTAGGATTGTGTTAGGAAGGTTTTAGGAAGCTTGGGATGGCTGTGAAGCCATGGGTGCAGTTTTGAAACTTTGAACCGTTTGGTTCAAAATCGAACCATAGGATTTAGATGTTTTTAGATAGTTTTAGGGATTGAAATGGATGGAAAACATCAAAATAGGAAGAAAGGAATCGAAAAGGAAGAACTAGGATGACAAATGGGGTGTCTAGGGCTGTGAACCGGTCACGCTGGTCCAGTTGGACCGGCCAAACCAGGTGAACCGGCCATGAACAGTAAAACCGGTCCGCTGGAGCTTGCTGATGATGAACAGTAATCTGGCTCTTCTTGGGGCGCGTGAGGGCGCGTAGTCCATAATTTGGGAAAGTGTTCAACACGGGAAATCTTCTATTCGATGTAACGAAGATTTTGGGACTGGTCTCGCGTCAATCGGACATCGTTTCGATAGTTTTCGGGGTGTCGGAAGGTTTAGGGTCGGTTTAAAAATAGTTAAAAGTTCGGAAAAATTACGGGGCTTTGATGGGAGGTTAATTAAGTAGTTATTAACCTTCTATTAAAATTTGGACAGGTTTGGGAGTCCCGGTGATGGTGATCGGCTCGGGGAGCCGTATGGCACGCAAATCGAGGCGACAGCTCGGACGGTCTGTGAGTGGACCTTGTTTTCTAAATTGGTGCATGCATAAATGTTTATTATATGTTTTATTACTTGTTTGATGATGCCATGGGTGCATTTGTATGTGGTTACGTATAAGCACGTATTTCGAGGTTTCGGCCTTATACGGTGCTTATACGGGTCTGTATTTCTTATTAGTTTTAATGAAATGGTTTTGGATTTCTAAAAGGATAAACTCGGGTATGAGACCCATTTGGTTTTGTCTCGGGCATATGACGCTATTTACGACCTTCGGGTCTAAATCGTGGTCGCGGCGGATGCTATGTGCACGGCGATCGACGATACGACGCTCGCCTCCAGATTGGGATGTGTTCCTTCCGGAGAGGTCACGATGCACGATTCGTGGTTGGGCAGCCTGGGGAGGCTTGACTTCGGAGTGCTGATGGTTCAGGATAGCGATCGGTGATGAGTGCACCCTGATCTTGTGGTGGTCGCGTCGGTTGATTCGTTCACGGCGACATACCAGGATTGAGAGCGGTCCTGGATGGATGGTTGCACGCATCACTATGATCGGAGTCGTGACTGACCCTTAGATATCGGGCACGGTGCCCAGTTGAGTCATATGTTCGGGCACGAGACCCAGTTACTTTATGGTTTATGATTTCGGGTCAGGGACCCTACGTGGATTTCCAAGTTCATGACGGTTTATGGGAACCGGCATGAACTCTGGAAAGGTCATTGTGGTTCATGACGGTTTATGGGAACCGGCATGAACCTTTGTCAGGTCATTCTGGTTCTTGACGGTTTATGGGAACCGGCATGAACCCTTGTTGGTTATTACGGTACATGACGGTTTATGGGAACCGGCATGTTACCTGATTATGGATATTATGGATCATGACGGTTCAGGGGAACCAGACATGAATGTTTATGTTATGTATATATAGGTTCATCTACCTTCCTTTACATGTTCTACTATCTCCTCCGGGGAGGGTCGTTGGCCTGGGTGGACCCCGGAGTAGTCACGGAGCACCGACTGAGTGGAGTCACCCCCCAGTTGGGTTCCTTACTCTCAGGAAGGCTATGGTTACTATTACCTCGAGTAGGATCAGTGGTCTGCGGACATTGACCTTGACTTTGAGAAGCGGATTGAGACCCGGGTAGCACGCGCGTAGCTTTGGATACCGTGACAGGATTGGTTGTGTGACTTATATGTATATATGATATATGATATGTGGTGTGCACAGGTGTGCACAGGATTTAAGCAGTGGCTCGTGTACTTGGTTTCTTTATGGTTTGGGGCCGAGTCCCTTATGGATTTGGGCAGTGGCCCGTATGGTCGTTTTCACTGTGGTCCTTTCGACCTTGGTTTACATCTGCTTTGGGCTTAGTCCCACATATGGTTTGTTTTGGATAAATGGTTTTCGAATGCATGCATGCTTTTTAGTGGAGGGTACAAATGTCTTATGAAATGTTTTTATAAACTTTTGTTTTGTCCACTCACAGTTTTTAATGTTTTGACTGCCCTTCAGGTTGACATCGGATGTGGACTGTAGCAGAGACCGAGATATCACATACCTCCTCCGGATCCTGGCGTACTCTGATAGCCCGGGAGGGCAAAGGTCGGAACTATCCCTTTTCTGACACTTCGTGTCAGACGGGAGCAGGGTCATCCCGCACTAATCCCGGGGGGATTGGGATGGGTCCTGTCATCGTGGTATCAGAGCATGGTTGCTCATGTTACTCTGAATTCCAGCGCGTATTTTGCGCGATACTCCGTACGTAGGTCGAGGATGTGATATATCAAGGGGCTACAGTTCGTGGTCAACCTGATTGTTGGGATGCCGGTACGATAGTTAGTAGGATGGAATCGGGATATTTCTTGGTTCGGCACTTGATGCCGGGGTTGCCATAGTTCTGTCAGGGTTGACAGTGTGGAGCCCTACGAATGGTGAACATAGTATTACGTTAGAGTTTTGGATCGTGAGACGGTTAGTTGGGATCGTCTTCACGATGTCGTAGGATCGGTTACGACGACTGGTTGGGAATTATGACCATCGATGTTCGGATTTTGTGGTGTTTGGTGGCTATGCTATTGGGAGCAGCCAGATTCGTGGAATCCTAGTTGATTTGCCGGTAGGATTGGATTGACGTCTTTACGATGTCGGGACCGCGGAGTCGGTCCGATTGTTGATTTTACTACTTTTCGTACTTGGGTTCAGGGGAACCCTAGGCGTGGTCGTGGAATCCTATGGTAGGATGTGTATGATTCGGAAAGGTAAGTTGACAGGACCCATCCCAATCCCCCCGGGATTACCGTGGAATGTGCCCTGCTCCCGTCCAACAAGAGGTGTCAGACAAGGGATAACCAAGAGCCACTGCCCAACGGGGCATCCAGAGTGCGCAAGGATCGATAGAGGAGGTGTGCAATGTCCCAGTCTCTGCTGCAATCGCATCCGTGATCAACCTGAAGGGCATTAAAACCAAAAGCTGTGAGTGGACAAAAACCAATAAGTTTACCAAATACATTTACAAGACATTTATGCCCTCCAATAAAAACGTATGCATGCCACAAAAACCAGTAACCAAAACGTTTGCTCAACCGAGCCCTTAGGGCCTTAGCCCAAAAACCGTTAACCAAAAACCAAGTGTGGGAACTCAGCCCAAAACTGTGGAATACCACCACCATACATATTAAAACCATGTGGGTCACCACCCATGACCATAAATGAACATCAATTCAAAAATCCAAAACCATTTAGGGTCCCCGACCCTACATACCATTTCATAACCAATAATCCATTTTTACCACATAACACATATCCAACCAATAAGCCATTTTATTCATTAATCCATATTTTACCATTACCATCACCAGCATCCCAGATGCTTAGCGTCCCAGACGCTAGACGTCCTTGACGTCATATCTCACTGACAGGACCCACCCCGATTATCGCCTCGATAATCGGGAAGCATCCTGCTCCCGTCTGACAATCGAACCCAAAAGACCGGAAAACTAGTTAAAATTACAACACACCCATTGTCAGACCAGGGAGATTAAACTAATACATCCGACTGGACGTCAAGTCCACAGTTTCACAGAGCAATATTACAAAACAAATTAAAGAACAAGTCCTACTCTGTGAACTAACTACTCCGCAACGGAAAACTTTATGCCTCCACCTCTGCCTCGGCGCTTGCCCCCACGCTTGTACCACGACCTGGAGGGAATTTAAAACAACAAGGTGTGAGTGGACCGAAACATAAGTTTAACAGGAAAAACAGTTTTTCCGAAATCGGGTTCGCCCTCCAGTTTTGTAATCCGCATGCATAACCAAATATTCAAAATTGTGTATTAAACTTTTGAAAACTCTTTTTCCGAAACACATGAAAAACGTTACAAGGATCGTCATAACTCATGTAAAAACCATTTAATAATACCAGATTCCAGAAACCGTCATTTGAAACATTATTTGCACAAATCAAGTAAAACGTAAATCAAAAATCATGATTATGCCGTTGGATCCATCCGAGTCTTTAAACTCAACATTAGGCCTTCCCGGGATAACAACGAGTCTTTAAACTCAAAACATGATTAGTAGGCCTCGGGGGTATCATAATAATCGAGTCTTTAAACTCACGAGTCTTTAAACTCAATTTTCGGGCCCGCCCCCAACATCAACATACCGGGTCTTTAAACCCAAAACCAGATCCAACCATCAACCGGGTCTTTAAACCCAAAACCGTTTTTAAAACACAATAAACCATGATTCATCACAACTGTTTTCCAACATCATTCCGAAATCGTATCACAACATAGTAGGACTTAGGTCCGAAGTCACATGCAATTTCCAACACATGCAATTTCCGAAAATTACTTCACAATATGATCAAGCATCATAAATCCGAAACATGCATATTCATAACCAGGTACTTCATCAAAATCATCACGCATGCATAGGCAAAAACCGAAATCTCGAAATGCGTGAAATACGATAAATATCTCGAAAAACGTGAAAACATGTAAAACCGATATATCATCTCACCATCATAAAATCATATGTAAAACCATGAGATAAATAAGCAAAATAGTCATGCATGCCCAATTTAGAAATCAAAAAGCCCACTCACAGTCTTAGGACACGTCAATCGCGTCCCGCGCGCTCCTCCGTAGCTTCGGAAGTGTCCGGGCCTGTGAAAACGTACAAGAAGGGTTACAAACATCCCAAAATAACTCGTAGGATTTTTCCTAATTTTTCCGGATTTTTCGGCGAAAATAAACTTAAAGACTTAATCTTCCGGACTCCCGAAATTATCCCGAATGACTCCCGAACAACTCGAATCCTAAAGGTAAAATGTTAATTGGACTGAAAGGAACAATTTCCATGTTGACCGTGATCGGAGATGACATCGCACGCGCCGTCACGCGCCGCCCAAAGTGGCTGCACGTGAAGGCCACGCGCCGTGCTACAGTGTCATCGTTCTTACCCGGATAGACTGATAAACGGGTCTATTACCCGCGACTCGACCCGACCAGTTCAAGCCCAATTCTCAATCAATTCCTCTCGTTTTTGATCCTATTATTTTCTCTAATCCATAAATTTTTGGTCTGTGTTGATGATTAACCTCGACTGTCCCTAAATCGATGCAATCCAGACTCGAGCAGACGAACGGGTCGTCACTCAGAACTCACCCAACCCAGTGCCACAATCAAATTAGCTTCACCAGCAGCTTAAGGGAACCCAAACGAACCAAAACATCCAACCAATTAACCCCAAACTAACCTGGAAGTCGTCGTCCTCAATACTGTGTTTTTCCAGAAACTGGAACTTGAGTCCCTGAGCAAACCTCGATCAATCCTCCTCAATTCTTGCACGGTTGCGTTAGCAAGGATCCCAGAAGACTAATTCCACCCTCAGTTTGGTTCAACTCGCCTCAAAACCCAACCTTTGAATTTCCCTCCATTTCTGCGTTTTTCTCTTCCCCGTCTCAGAACCTCCCTCAACTCTCTCTCAGCCTGCCCAAATGATCGAAATGAGTTCCCCGACTCAATGACACTCAGCTAACCCCTCAAAATGGAAGACAGCCCGTGGGAATCCACTGAACCTCTCTGGAAACTGTTTCCCGCACACAGAGCCCACGGCCATTTTTAAAACTCCCCGTGCACTGAAGCTCTGCACAGTCACGATGGGGTGCTTCCAATGCCTCAATTTCCATAAACAAAGTGTCTGATCCCTCCACCAAACCTTAAAAAATTGCACGCTCAACCCACGGCCGCAACCTCTGTTTTTCCACGGTGGTGAACAGTACCCCGTGTGAAAAGACTAAAATGCCCTCAGGGCAAAATTACCAAAATGCCCTCCAACTTCCGTGACCCGTAACTCGGTCATCCGACGTCCGTTTCAAGCGTGCCGCCTGTCGTTGTACTCGGGGCGTCGAGACGAACATAACGGTCTTCGAGTCAAATGCAAATCAATTGTCAAACAAAAAGTCAACTTTTTCCCATATAACGTCCAAATTACGATAATGCCCCTGAACTTCCGAACGTCATAACTTTCACCCTGTTCGTCCGAATCGAACGTGCCACCTGTCTATGAACTCGTGACGTCCCGAACTACGTCACGGTCATCACTCAACGTCCGTTCGACCTCCCAATCAAAAAGTCAGTAAATTGACCATACGAATCACAAGGGTAAAAACGTCATTTTATTCAATATTTACAACATTACATTTTCAGAACGTCCGGGGCGTTACAATCCTCCCCCCCTTAAGAAATTTCGTCCCGAAATTTCAAGGAAACAAGTAGGGGAACTGCTCTCGCATCTGCGCCTCGGGTTCCCATGTGGCTTCCTCCACATTCTGGTTCCTCCAGAGAACCTTTACCAGAGGAACGGTCTTCCGACGTAGCACTTTATCCTTTCGATCCAAAATCTGTACCGGCTGTTCCTCGAAGCTCAAATCATCTCGAAGTTCAATGGGCTGTTCCTCCAGTACATGAGACGCGTCAAACACGTATTTCCGCAACATCGACACATGGAAAACATCGTGGACCCTCGAAAGCTCTGGCGGTAGTGCCAGCCGGTAGGCCACCGGGCCAATCCTCTCGGTAATCTCATATGGTCCAATATAACGAGGGCTCAATTTCCCTCGCCTGCCGAATCTCACCACACCCTTCCAAGGGGACAATTTCAGAAATACCCGATCTCCGACCGCAAACTCTAGATCTCGAATCCGATGGTCCACATAGCTCTTTTGTCTGTCCTGGGCTGCCTTGAGCCTATCCCTAATGAGTTTGACCTTCTCGGTCGTCAGTTCCACCAATTCGGATTTAGTCAGCTTCCTCTCACCCACATCCGTCCAACACAGCGGGGTTCTGCACTGCCGTCCGTACAAGGCTTCGTACGGAGCCATCCCAATGCTCGCCTGATAGCTGTTGTTGTAGGCAAATTCCATCAAGGCTAGATGTGACTCCCAAGTGTCCTGAAATTGTAGAACGCAAGCTCGCATCATATCTTCCAATGTCTGGATGGTCCGCTCAGACTGGCCGTCAGTCTGAGGGTGAAATGCAGTACTGAAACGAAGTTTCGTCCCAAAAGCTTCCTGCAGACTCTGCCAAAATCGAGAAGTAAACCTCGGGTCTCGGTCAGAAACTATTGATTCCGGTGTACCGTGCAGACGAATGATCTCGTCGATAAACAACTGGGCCAACTGTGTCATCCTGAAGTTCTCTCGCACTGGCAAGAAGTGAGCTGATTTCGTAAGCCTGTCCACAATCACCCAAACTCCATTGTGACCCCTGGGTGTCCTAGGAAGTCCAAACACAAAATCCATCGTCAAGTGATCCCATTTCCATTCTGGAATAGGTAGTGGTTGCAAGGCTCCATAAGGTCGTTGTCTCTCAGCTGACAAACTCGGCAATCTCCCGTTTCATCCCCGGCCACCAGTAGTGCTCTCGCAAGGTACGATACATCTTGGTCCCACCAGGATGCATCGCGTAGGCCGAACTATGAGCTTCGTCCAAGATCTCCTTCTTCAGTGCCTCCACGCCGGGCACACACAACCGTCCTTCTTTTAGCAAAGCTCCATCCTCCCTGACTGTAAAATCTAGCCGTTCACCGGCTTCCACTTCAATCCGAAGTACACATGAGACAGGATCTTGAGATTGAGCCTCAACGATCCGATCGACCAGAAGTGGTCTCACATGAAAATTAGCCAGCAGGACACCTTGGCCATCCAAACCCAAATCAATGCTATTCTTACGGAGTTCAACCAAAAGTGGTAAATGAACCGTCCGTAGATGTGCTACGGAATGCGTTGACTTCCGGCTTAGAGCATCAGCCACCACATTGGCTTTTCCCGGGTGGTACTCAATCGTGCAATCATAATCCTTAATTAGCTCTAGCCACCGTCGCTGCCTCACATTTAACTCCTTCTGAGTGAACAAGTACTTCAGGCTTTTGTGATCCGTGAACATTCTGCAAGTCGCACCATACAGGTGATGTCTCCAAATCTTCAATGCATGCACAACAGCAGCTAACTCCAAATCGTGCGTAGGGTAATTGCGCTCATGCGGTTTCAGCTGGCGCGAAGCATAGGCGATCACTTTCCCATGCTGCATTAGTACACATCCCAAACCCTGTAAGGATGCATAACTGTACACCTCAAATTCCCCACTGTCGTCTGGAAGGGTCAGTATAGGAGCAGATGTCAACCTTTCCTTTAGCTCCCGAAAACTATGCTCGCAATCGTCATCCCACTCAAACTTGACTCCCTTCCGCGTCAGTCGCGTCAATGGGGCAGCAATGGTAGAGAAACCCTCTACAAACCTCCTGTAGTAACCAGCCAAACCCAAGAAACTTCTGACTTCAGTGACGGTCCTCGGTTGTTCCCACTTCGCCACTGCCTCAATTTTCTGAGAATCCACACTGATCCCGTCCGTTGAGATCACATGCCCCAAGAAACTCACGCTCGTCAACCAAAACTGACATTTGCTGAGCTTCGCGTACAACTGGTTTTCGTGTCCACGCGCCAGTCATGTTGACCTCACCTCGAGATTCGTGTCCACGCGCCGTCACGCGCCGCCGTGAGTGGCTGCGCGTGAAACCCACGCGCCTGCTACAGTGTCACCAGCCCAACCCGTTTGTCTGGTAAACTGGTCCAATTTTCCCGCGATACAACCCGGTTCCAATCCTATCAATTCAGCCTTAATTCCTTCAATTGATCAATCAATTAGTTTCATTCTTAGTTCAATTACAGGTCTGTAACATCAATTACACGATAACTTACCCAAATTCCCACGATTCGATGATGAACACCAAGAACACCCAGGTTACTGTTCGTTTATGGAATCCCCTCAATGGCTGCAGGTTTCATCCAATTGATGATCCCAGAAGCATCAACGGACCCTGAGGAATAATTTCCCCACATCAATTGCATCAATCCTGTGCTCAATCGTCACGACTCAAGCTCGAGCACCGTTACTGTTCAACAATGGAGTTCTGTCAACCACAGCCGTTTTCTTTCAATTGACGAACCCAGAAGCATCGTGGGATCATGAGAAGTAGTTTCCCCACCTCAATTCCGTCCATCGAAGCCTCCAACTCCACGACTCAAACTCGATTTTCCTCCTCTGTCACCAAGTGTGATCAGAGCCAAAACGTTGCCAATTCTTCTTGTTTCTTCGACAATTATGATCGTGGCACTCCCAGGAAGCTGAAGGTAAGCTCAATTGCGATCCTCACGGCCTAATTCCTCCAATTCGAATTTTCCCCCCAATTTTCCCGAAATCCAAAATCCAAAATTCAGCACTCTCACAACCCCTCGTGTTTCCCCGTTAATTCGATCATCTTAGTCTCTCAGTTTTCTCTCAAGAACAGCAGAAGAAGGGAGCCCAAATCTCCCCAATCTGATTCCCCCAATATTTGTGCACGGTTTGAAGACAAAGAGGAGAAAATTAGGGGAAATGGTGGATTAGATGATGATGATGTAGTAATGATGATGTTTGGAGGGAAACAAGGAGCTGGAAACAAGGGATGGGTGACACTTGTCACTCATCCAGATGTGCACAGTCAACGGTCACTATTCATTATTATATTATTATTTTAATCCGAGCCTCGGTTCGTTAGTTCGTTTCCTTGACCATAACGTTGTCGTCGAATCTCCGATTTCGGCATGCCGCCTGTCGTTGGATTCGTATCGACGATACCTACGTAACGGTCCTTGGCCCTCGTCCATCGGACCTCCCGATCAAAAAGTCAACATTTGGCCCCAAACATGACAAATTACCAAAATACCCCTCAACTTCCGATCATCATAACTTTCTCTACGAATGTCAGAATCGAACGTGCAACCTGTCTATGAACTCGTGACGTCCCGAACTACGTCACGGTCATCGGTCAAAGTCCGTTTGACCGCCCGATCAAAAAGTCAACATTTTACCCACGACTAGGGGCAAAACGGTCATTTTGCACAATTTGTCCGATTCCGCCCTACTAACCACCGTTCAACCTCACTAATCAAGATTAGTCACTAATCTAATCCCGGAATTCGGGACGGGTCGTTACAATCTTCCCTCCTTAATAAATTTTGTCCTCGAATTTCCAACCGCTCTAATCTCAACGTACTTCCCTCCTTAATTAGTTTCGCTCTCGAAACTCGATTACCCTGATTCCACAAACACCCCATGGAAAGTGGAATCGACCACGTAACACGTGTACACCCGTACACCAACTAACCAAGCAAAACTTGTCTACGCCCAAACGTACCACTAGTACTCAAAACGCAACGACTACATTCGACCCCGTCGAATGACTGAAACTACTTGTTTCGAATTTGACACCACTTGTCAAATCAACCCTCTCATTGACGCAACAACTCGACGGTTCCTTTCCCACTCCCACTAGGAGTCAGCTGACCCCACTCAACGATCTATGTTGGCACATCCTGACAATCTGTCACCACACAGTTGTTGTCAGTCGAAAACTGACACTAGACTCACTCGTGGCTACACATGCCACCAACGTACTTGACTTAAATACAATTACCGACCTTTCACACGACCTGTGTGTAATTAAACACATCGGAATTACCATGACCCATTGCATAGTAATGTCCGGTCCACAACCAATCCCATGGTATCGGAACCAATCCGACTACCAACACGTTCACCAACACACCTCGGGTATATCCCGTATACCGTAACTAGACATCACAAGTCTACAAGGTATTGTACCTCGAACCATGTACGAAGCACTCACATCTACCTAATACCAGACTACAACCACCTAGGTCATAGCCGAACACGTTCCAATAATGGAGTACGTTTGCCCAATCCAGCATGAGACAAATCGAAACTCCACCCAACATCTAGTTCCAATTCCGAATCTGAATCCGCAATTTCGTAAGAAATCCCGGATCCAAACCCAGACATCACATTTTAATTCATATCCAAATCCGAATCCGAAATCATTATTCCGTAAGCTAGCATTTGGAATAATCATTCCGTACCCAAATCCGGAAATATACTTTCAAGTTCCAAAATCGAATCCTGAATCGTCACCCAGAAATTCGATTTCAAATCCCGAAATCTCGTTCAATACACTTGATTGACTTCATAGGGAAGGCAATCCAACCTCCACACGTCCAAGGTTGACAAAATCCGACCAGTCGGAAACCTACTCACTCGAGTAAGATACCATACGGGCTCCACTTCGAAAAGAAGTTCAATCCCGCCGTTTACGACTCACACACCCAAGTTCGTATCGATCCTTGTCATTCCACCTAGGAAAAACCAAGGATGATCCAAGAATGATGACGTCAAAACTCATCCTACGTGAATGCAACAAAACTCACTGTACTCACCACGTCATGTGACACCACATCGTCTGCCACCAAGCAGAAAATGAAAAATCTTGTTTACCTAATTTCAAATACGTAGCTCCTCCTAATGACCTCACAACACACATGGGCCCACCAACCAATACACGCTCAACGTACTGGTAACTACACTCAACGTCTGCCAGGGCAGAAAACAAGAAGTCAACCCCAATGACTTCGGAATACCAATCACCAAAAATGAACACCACTCTCGTTCCCCAATTACAACTCTCCTCGACACTAAGGTTCCAACCATGTTGGAAACAGACACGCTCCCAACAAAACGTCAAGTCTAACCACTAGACTTCCTACCTCCTCAACTCACTTGGACAACCCCGTGTCCACAATCAATCCGTTATTGTCCCGTTCGCACATCCCGACCTTTACAGGTTCAACACTCGGTTTCCCAAGTTCTCAATTATACCTTTTATCCACTCATCACTTGTCATTTTACCCCTGTCGGGACTTATCCCAACACATTACAATCTTAACTGGATCCCATCCAGTCCATCACTCAACCACTACCGAATCTCGAAGACCGAATATATGTTCATCATGACGGAGTCACACCCCAACTTGTGGCTCATCATCAATACCATCACCGACACTAGCACCAGCGCTAGTACCAGCACCAACACACTATCAACAACACTAGTATCAGCGCACAGGCATCCATACTAGCATCAGCACAAAAGTACCAACCCACAAACATTCATACTTGCACACCGTGTGCAAATATGACAACCCTGGATCTCCGTTCATACCGAACGACGATCCCGTACCTCACGACTATGGGTACCACTATTCTGACAATCCACATCAGGAAAATGAACGTTCCCTGAACGTCCCCTGATCCCCAAGTATTATAACCACACCAATTACCCTCGATAGCTAGTCATCTCCATATGACTACCGACTAACTGTCATTGCTATCAAGATCCGCATCCACACATCACACCAATACCCGATCCAACACGGGATTCCATAATTTATCTCAGAACCGTATCCGTAGATCGAATCCCATAGTTCTGACTAGACTCACCAGAGCCATCCACATGGTCATCCATGACCTCAGCCGCTCGTCGCAGCACAAGTTCTCATCCACTACTCATTATTAAGGTTTACCTTTTGAATCCATCATATACTAGGGTTCCACAATCACACCCTATGGTTCAACCGAACCAAACAGCTTTTCGTAATATAAAATCCACAACATGACCGACCCCGCGGTCCTGACATCGAATAGACGTCAAATCCAATCCTACCATCGACTCAATGTGGGTTCCACCACTAGGTCATCGGCCAACTCCGATGAACCAACATCTCTCACACCAACAACCACCACTAGGGTTCACATTTTTAAACCATTACTCACATGAGGTTCCCCGAACCTGGCTGCACCTAGCAGCACAACAATCCAATATCACATGACCGAACCGACGGTCCCACAATACCAGTTCGTCACAATCAACCCCACTTGGGTCGAATCACATTAACGCACGGCGTATCGGGCCAATCACACTCCATCCACTATCCAAACCCAAAAACTATCTATCAGGTTGATAACGAATTGCAGCCCAAAGAGACATCACACCCTCGACCTGCGAGCACAAATAGAGCAACCGTGCTCTGATACCAAGTTGACAGGACCCATCCCAATCCCCCGGGATTACCGTGGAATGTGCCCTGCTCCCGTCCAACAAGAGGTGTCAGACAAGGGATAACCAAGAGCCACTGCCCAACGGGGCATCCAGAGTGCGCAAGGATCGATGGAGGAGGTGTGCAATGTCCCAGTCTCTGCTGCAATCGCATCCGTGATCAACCTGAAGGGCATTAAAACCAAAAGTTGTGAGTGGACAAAAACCAATAAGTTTACCAAATACATTTATAAGACATTTATGCCCTCCAATAAAAACGTATGCATGCCACAAAAACCAGTAACCAAAACGTTTGCTCAACCGAGCCCTTAGGGCCTTAGCCCAAAAACCGTTAACCAAAAACCAAGTGTGGGAACTCAGCCCAAAACTGTGGAATACCACCACCATACATATTAAAACCATGTGGGTCACCACCCACGACCATAAATGAACATCAATTCAAAAATCCAAAACCATTTAGGGTCCCCGACCCTACATACCATTTCATAACCAATAATCCATTTTTTCCACATAACACATATCCAACCAATAAGCCATTTTATTCATTAATCCATATTTTACCATTACCATCACCAGCATCCCAGATGCTTAGCGTCCCAGACGCTAGACGTCCCTGACGTCATATCTCACGGTTTCATAAGCTACGCGTGCTGCCCGGGGTCTCTCCGGGTCCATATATCTGACATCCCTGATGTCTGACGTCCCTAACGTCAATCATAGCAATCCTGCTCTTGAATCATCATACGGTCCGGCTGCTCCGTATAATGACCCCTCGCAGGCAATGCACCGTGACTTCCCCAGTGTCCCAGACATCTGGAGGAGACCATCATATATCCTTGTGTCCAGATGGTATATGGAAAACAGTTTTATTAAATCCTTTTATCACATCATTACCATTGGGCCCTGCCCGAAATTTCCATAAAACCATGTAATTCCATTTAGGGTCCCTGACCCAAAATCACAATTATTAAATATAGGGTCCCTGACCCGAAATCACCATTATAATCCAATTGGGCCTCATGCCCGATTTTATGAACCACTAGGCCCACGGCCCGATTTGTAAACCAACTGGGCCCGCAGCCCGACTTTATAAACCCACTAGGCCCACGGCCCGAATTCACAAATCAACTGGGCCCCTGGCCCGAGAACATAACTCAAATGGGTCTCAGCCCGATTTCATACCAACTGGGCCCCTGGCCCGATTTCATTAACCAACTGGGCCCCGGCCCGATTTTCAAATGGACTCCAAGTCCGAAATTTCCAACATAATTGGGCCTCAAGCCCGAGTTCATATTTCCAATTTCAAAACCATTTCATCACATTATATCCAAGTTATAAATATGAAAAATCCATATAAAACCGGAAACCTCGATTTACGTGCAAGCACGTAAATCGCCTCGAAATACTTGAAACCGTACAATTTACCAACAACCAAATCAACATCATACAATCACAACCATAATCCATATAAAACATTTAAGCATGCATAGAATTTATAAAACCAAGGTCCACTCACAGACCGTTTTAACGGTATGCCTCGATACGCGTGCCACCGGCCCTCCCGGGCCTCACCACTATCACCGGGACTCCCAATCCTGTCCAAATCACATTAGAGGGTCACTAACCTCAACATTAACATCCTATCAAAGTCCCGTAATTTTCCCGAATTTTTACTTATTTTTAAACTTAATTTAAAACCTTCGGATGTCCCGAACAATATCGAGACGGTGTCCGATCGACACGAAACCAATTCCAAAATGTCCGTTACAATAAATAGGACAGAAATTATGTTAACCTCACCTCGAGATTCGTGTCCACGCGCCGTCACGCGCCGCCGTGAGTGGCTGCGCGTGAAACCCACGCGCCTGCTACAGTGTCACCAGCCCAACCCGTTTGTCTGGTAAACGGGTCCAATTTGCCCGCGATACAACCCGGTTCCAATCCTATCAATTCAGCCTTAATTCCTTCAATTGATCAATCAGTTAGTTTCGTTCTTAGTTCAATTACAGGTCTGTAACATCAATTACACGATAACTTACCCAAATTCCCATGATTCGATGATGAACACCAAGAACACCCAGGTTACTATTCGTTTATGGAATCCCCTCAATGGCTGCAGGTTTCATCCAATTGATGGTCCCAGAAGCATCAACGGACCCTGAGGAACAATTCCCCCACATCAATTGCATCAATCCTGTGCTCAATCGTCACGACTCAAGCTCGAGCACCGTCATTGTTCAACAATGGAGTTCTGTCAACCATAGCCGTTTTCTTTCAATTGACGAACCCAGAAGCATCGTGGGATCATGAGAAGTAGTTTCCCCACCTCAATTCCGTCCATCGAAGCCTCCAACTCCACGACTCAAACTCGATTTTCCTCCTCTGTCACCAAGTGTGATCAGAGCCAAAACGTTGCCAATTCTTCTTGTTTCTTCGACAATTATGATCGTGGCACTCCCAGGAAGCTAAAGGTAAGCTCAATTGCGATCCTCACGGCCTAATTCCTCCAATTTGAATTTTCCCCCCAATTTTCCCGAAATCCAAAATCCAAAATTCAGCACTCTCACAACCCCTCGTGTTTCCCCGTTAATTCGATCATCTTAGTCTCTCAGCTTTCTCTCAGGAACAGCAGAAGAAGGGAGCCCAAATCTCCTCAATCTGATTCCCCCAATATTTGTGCACGGTTTGAAGACAAAGAGGAGAAAATTAGGGGAAATGGTGGATTAGATGATGATGATGTAGTAATGATGATGTTTGGAGGGAAACAAGGAGCTGGAAACAAGGGATGGGTGACACTTGTTACTCATCCGGATGTGCACAGTCAACGGTCACTATTCATTATTATATTATTATTTTAATCCGAGCCTCGGTTCGTTAGTTCGTTTCCTTGACCATAACGTTGTCGTCGAATCTCCGATTTCGGCATGCCGCCTGTCGTTGGATTCGTATCGACGATACCTACGTAACGGTCCTTGGCCCTCGTCCATCGGACCTCCCGATCAAAAAGTCAACATTTGGCCCCAAACATGCCAAATTACCAAAATACCCCTCAACTTCCGAACATCATAACTTTCTCTACGAATGTCGGAACCGAACGTGCCACCTGTCTATGAACTTGTGACGTCCCGAACTACGTCACGGTCATCGGTCAAAGTACGTTTGACCGCCCGATCAAAAAGTCAACATTTTGCCCATGACCAGGGGCAAAACGGTCATTTTGCACAATTTGTCCGATTCCGCCCTACTAACCACCGTTCAACCTCACTAATCAAGATTAGTCACTAATCTAATCCCGGAATTCGGGACGGGTCGTTACATAAGTTGACTAGTGGTGTGACTTGGATGACTATTCGGATTTGGATTCGTTAGTCGGTCTAATCATGTCAGCTTGTGTTGGGACTGCACTTCGCAGTCGGGGTTGTACTTATCGGTTAAACCTATTTGGTTGTCGTGCTACTTAGTTGTGGTTTAGTGCAACTAAGGTCGTGGATGACTTGGTAGACGACAATGGTTTAGTCGAGTTACGACAGGTTAGAGATTGTTGGACAAGTTACCAGGGTTGGTACTTGTCGATGGAATCCCTAAGCGGGATACGGAGTGGTCGTAGTTATGGTTGTTGGGAATCGGGGACGTTCAGGGGACATTTTCCTTTTCTCGTATAAGTTATCAGGGTGACTGTACCTAGAGTTGGGCACGAGGGAGGCAGAGTTTCTCCTATTCGAGCAGAGGTACGGGGTCGTCGCTCGGTATGAGCGGAGATCCAGGGTTGTCAGTTTTGCACATGGTGTGCTAGTGTTATTGTTGATGCTAGTGTGGACACTTTGTGTTAATTCTGATAGGTGATAGTGTTGATACTGGTACTAGTGTTGGTGCTGGTGCTGGTGATTGTGATGACGTTGAGTCACATCCGTCGTGATGGGCATATGTTCGGTATCTGTGGTTCGAGAGTGGATCACATATAGAGTTAAATTGGTGATGGACACGTGGTTGATGTCCGAGTGTGTTGGTTTCGATATGGTTGGAATTCCGGAATCGCGATAATTGCGATTGGGGTGACACGAGGAGTGCGGGCTTTCCGCATTGGTATTGGGTAATTCGAAGTCATTAGGGTGACTTCTCAGGTTCTGCTAAGGCAGATGATGGTTGTATCACTAGTACACTGATCGTGTATTGGTTGGTGGACCCGGGATTTGTCTTGGGTCATCAACATGTGTTGTGTATATCGAAGTTAGGTGACTGAGATTTCTCATTTTCTGCTTGGTGGCAGACGGGGCTGGATTACGTGGTGTGGTGAGTGCAGCGAGTTTTATTTGCATTCACGAGGATGGATCTTGATGTCATAGTCTTGTATCATCCTTGATTTTCCACGGTGCAATGCCAAGGATCGATACGAGGTGATTGGGGAGGACCCACAGTCTCGATCGTGACGTCTATAGTCGTTTGACGTAGTGGTGGACCTGGATCGTGATCTTGATGATCCAGATAGGTGGAGAGTTTATTACTCTTACTTGGATGTTGAGTGGAGCATGATGGGACTGAACTTCTTTTCGAGGTAAATCCCATATGACTTATTACTTACCTGAGTAGTTGTCCGATGAGTAGTTTTCCGACGTGGTCGGATATGGTCAGCCTTAGAGCTGTGTGGATGTTGGGATTGATTTCTCTATGAAGTCAATCTAATGTATGGTGTGTAATCGGTTGATCAGGTAACCGATAGGTTCGGTTTTGATACGTCTCGGTAGACGTGAATGATATTTCGAGTTTTGGAATCAGATTTATGGATGACGATTCAGGATTTGATTTTGGAACTTGAAAGAGGATTTCTGGATTTGGGTTTTGGAATCGGATTCTGGGTGACGATTCAGGATTTGGTTCTAGAGCTTGACACTAGATTTTCTTTTTATGGATTTGGGTTCGGAATGGTTATTCCAAATACTAGTTTACGGAATAATAGTTTCGGATTCGAATTTGGACATGTTTATGGATATGATTGCTGGGTTTGGATTCGGGATTTCTTACGAAATTGCGGATTCGGATTCGGATTTGGAAATAAATAATGGGTCGGAGTTTCAATTTGTCTAGTACTGGATTGGACAAATGGACTCCATAGTAGAAACATGATTGGCTACAACCTAGATGGGTGTAGGCTGATTGATGTGTAGATGTACGTACCTTGTACGTTGTTCGAGGTACGATACTAGATAGGCTTGGGGTGTCTGGTAGCGGTATTCTGGATATACCAGTGATACGTTGGAGAGCGTGTTGGTAGTCGGCTTGGTTCCGATACCATTGGATTAGTCGGGGTCGTGGACTGGACATTGGATACTGTGCATTGGGTCATAGTAGTTCTAATGGGTCTGGTGACACACAGGTCGAGTGTTTTGTTGGTATACATATACTCCGGTTGAGTGAGTTGGTGGTTAGTATAACCACAAGGGAGTTTAGTGTTAGTTTTCGACTGACGACTGTCAAGTGGTGACGGTCTATCGGAGGTGTCAGAGTGGATCGATCAGTGAGGTCTGGTAACTCCCAGTGGGAGCAGACGTCAGGATAGGTTGGAGATTGAGGAAGGAACCGTAGAGTTGTTTATGTCAGCGAAAGGGTAGATTTGACAAGTGGGTCGATCATAGGATGCTTGGGCTACTCTGATACTGACAGGTGGTGTCAGTTCGGAGCATACGACTTCTGCTATTCGACGTGGTCGAATGTAGACGAGGCGACATGAGCGTTAGTGGTACGTCTGGTTGCAGACGAGTAAGTATTGTTCTAGTTAGTTGGTGTAGGAGTGTACACGTATTTCGAGGTCGATTCTACTTTCCACGAGATGGATGTGGAATCAGAATAGTTGTTTCGAGAACGAAACTTATTAAGGAGGGAAGAACGGTTAGATTAGGTCGGTTGGAATTTCGAGGACGAAATTAATTAAGGAGGGAAGGTTGTAACGACCCGTCCCGAATTCCATGATTAGATTAGTGACTAGTCACGATTAGTGACTAGTCACGATTAGTGACTAGTCACGATTAGTGACTAATCACGATTAGTGAGGTTAATCCGTGATTAGTTAGGCGGAATCGGACGAACGATGCGAAATGATCGTTTTGCCCTTGATGGTGGCAAAACGTCGACTTTTCATTCGGGCGGTCAAATGGACTTTGACCGATGACCGTGACGTAGTTCGTGACGTCACGAGTTTATAGACAGGTGGCACGTTCAATTCCGACGTTCGAGGAGAAAGTTATGACGTTCGGAAGTTTAGGGGCATTTTGGTAATTTTGGTTAAAATGGTCAAATGTTGGCTTTTTGACCAAGAGGTCCGATGGTCGAGGGCCGAAGACCGTTACGTAGATAAGGACGATACGAATCTATAGACAGGCGGCACATTGAATTCGGACGTTCGACGACGAAGTTACGGTTCACGGAAGTTCAAGTGCACTATTGCACGAATTACGAAACGGGTTCACTTTTGGACTCCAGTGGGCCCAGATATTTGTCTTGATGCCCAATGGATGAGTGACAAGTGTCACCCATCCAATGGACACCATATTCCTTCATGCACCGTGCAAACCATTTCCTTTTCTTCATTCAAACACACCAACCCGATCTCACCCATTTTCCACCCAAACCGTTCACCCAAAACCCATCCCACCTTAACCCATGACCAGCTATGAGGACCAGGGAGACTAGGGGAGCTGAGGTGATCGGCCTGGAGGCCTGAACCGTCGCCCACGGCGGCGAGAGGAGGAGGAACCCGTGAGGTTCACGGTAAGCCCATTTTCAATCCAATTTCCATTTTTATTGCTATGGGTCATTTTGGTTGCTTCCAATGAATTAAATGGGTTATTAGGATTGTGTTAGGAAGGTTTTAGGAAGCTTGGGATGGCTGTGAAGCCATGGGTGCAGTTTTGAAACTTTGAACCGTTTGGTTCAAAATCGAACCATAGGATTTAGGTGTTTTTAGATAGTTTTAGGGATTGAAATGGATGGAAAACATCAAAATAGGAAGAAAGGAATCGAAAAGGAAGAACTAGGATGACAAATGGGGTGTCTAGGGCTGTGAACCGGTCACGCCGGTCCAGTTGGACCGGCCAAACCAGGTGAACCGGCCATGAACAGTAAAACCGGTCCGTTGGAGCTTGCTGATGATGAACAGTAATCTGGCTCTTCTTGGGGCGCGTGAGGGCGCGTGGTCCATAATTTGGAAAAGTGTTCAACACGGAAAATCTTCTATTCGATGTAACGAAGATTTTGGGACTGGTCTCACGTCAATCGGACATCGTTTCGATAGTTTTCGGGGTGTCAGAAGGTTTAGGGTCGGTTTAAAAATAGTTAAAAGTTCGGAAAAATTACGGGGCTTTGATGGGAGGTTAATTAAGTAGTTATTAACCTTCTATTAAAATTTGGACAGGTTTGGGAGTCCCAGTGACGGTGATCGGCTCGGGGAGCCGTATGGCACGCAAATCGAGGCGGCAGCTCGGACGGTCTGTGAGTGGACCTTGTTTTCTAAATTGGTGCATGCATAAATGTTTATTATATGTTTTATTACTTGTTTGATGATGCCATGGGTGCATTTGTATGTGGTTACGTATAAGCACGTATTTCGAGGTTTCGGCCTTATACGGTGCTTATACGGGTCTGTATTTCTTATTAGTTTTAATGAAATGGTTTTGGATTTCTAAAAGGATAAACTCGGGTATGAGACCCATTTGGTTTTGTCTCGGGCATATGACGCTATTTACGACCTTCGGGTCTAAATCGTGGTCGCGGCGGGTGCTATGTGCACGGCGATCGACGATACGACGCTCGCCTCCGGATTGGGATGTGTTCTTTCCGGAGAGGTCACGATGCACGATTCGTGGTTGGACAGCCTGGGGAGGCTCGACTTCGGAGTGCTGATGGTTCAGGATAGCGATCGGTGATGAGTGCACCCTGATCTTGTGGTGGTTGCGTCGGTTGATTCGTTCACGGCGACATACCAGGATTGAGAGCGGTCCTGGATGGATGGTTGCACGCATCACTATGATCGGAGTCGTGACTGACCCTTAGATATCGGGCACGGTGCCCAGTTGAGTCATATGTTCGGGCACGAGACCCAGTTACTTTATGGTTTATGATTTCGGGTCAGGGACCCTACGTGGATTTCCAAGTTCATGACGGTTTATGGGAACCGGCATGAACTCTGGAAAGGTCATTGTGGTTCATGACGGTTTATGGGAACCGGCATGAACCTTTGTCAGGTCATTCTGGTTCTTGACGGTTTATGGGAACCGGCATGAACCCTTGTTGGTTATTACGGTACATGACAGTTTATGGGAACCGGCATGTTACCTGATTATGGATATTATGGATCATGACGGTTCAGGGGAACCAGACATGAATGTTTATGTTATGTATATATATATTCATCTACCTTCCTTTACATGTTCTACTATCTCCTCCGGGGAGGGTCGTTGGCCTGGGTGGACCCGGAGTAGTCACGGAGCACCGACTGAGTGGAGTCACCCCTCAGTTGGGTTCCTTGCTCTCAGGAAGGCTATGGTTACTATTACCTCGAGTAGGATCAGTGGTCTGCGGACATTGACCTTGACTTTGAGAAGACTCAGATTGAGACCCGGGTAGCACGCGCGTAGCTTTGGATACCGTGACAGGATTGGTTGTGTGACTTATATGTATATATGATATATGATATGTGGTGTGCACAGGTGTGCACAGGATTTAAGCAGTGGCTCGTGTACTTGGTTTCTTTATGGTTTGGGGCCGAGTCCCTTATGGATTTGGGCAGTGGCCCGTATGGTCGTTTTCATTGTGGTCCTTTCGACCTTGGTTTACATCTGCTTTGGGCTTAGTCCCACATATGGTTTGTTTTGGATAAATGGTTTTCGAATGCATGCATGCTTTTTAGTGGAGGGTACAAATGTCTTATGAAATGTTTTTATAAACTTTTGTTTTGTCCACTCACAGTTTTTAATGTTTTGACTGCCCTTCAGGTTGACATCGGATGTGGACTGTAGCAGAGACCGAGATATCACATACCTCCTCCGGATCCTGGCGTACTCTGATAGCCCGGGAGGGCAAAGGTCGGAACTATCCCTTGTCTGACACTTCGTGTCAGACGGGAGCAAGGTCATCCCGCACTAATCCCGGGGGGATTGGGATGGGTCCTGTCAGGCCTCCCCTGAGTCACCCAAACCACCCTAGACTCATCGATTCGACCTCTAGACTCACGACTCTCACTTTGAACTTCGAAGGGAAAACAGAGCATCGAACACAGGACTTAGGAATTACCTGCAATCGGTCACCGCCGTGCTCGCCGCCGTGTTTCCTGGAGTCCACAAAGCCGCCTCAGCCTCCTCTCGAGTTCCCCTACACCGTACACGGCCACCGCACCACCACAAGCTCACTCCTCCTCCCTGTTTTCTCTGATTTTCCCCGTGAGCTCTCGACTCCCTCACACACAGCCACCACGCCGTCAGCCTCTCTCAATGCACCCCTCTCACTTCCTAATCACTCTCACACACTCACACTCACCAGCACCCTCGATCATCCTTCAATTTTTCCTCACCGCCTCACTCTGTTTCACTCTGGTTGAAACACACACACGATCACACACGGGCTCACCTAAGTAATTGGAACCGTGCTCACACAAGATCCAACCAGAACCCTCTAGTCCCCCAACACGTGTCACCATCCAATCCATGCACTCCCACGTGGTCCAATCCCAGCCGTCCATCTGTTCTCTCTCTGCACAAATTCCAGAACACAATAGACCAAATTGCCCCTCTTTTTTACTCAATTTTACGGTTATGCCACTACCTTTCTAGACTCGTATCTCCCACACCGTAAGTCCGATGAATACGTGCCGCCTGTCATCGAACTCAGGACAACGAGATCTACGTAGCCATCCTCGGTCAACGTACCAAAACCCGATCGTCCAAAAAGTCAACGTTTTCCCTTCTTTTAACCAAATTACGGTTATGCCCTCAACCTTCCGAACATCATAACTTCCTCCTCGGATGTCGGAATCGAGCGTGCCACCTGCCTACGGATTCATGACGTCCTAAACTATGTCCTGGTCACTGGTCAACACCCATTTGACCACCCGAACAAAAGTCAACATTTTTGCCCAAGTCATGGGCAAAATCGTCATTCTAAACTTACGGACCTATCGGGACCACCTAACCCCCAATAAACCTCACTAAGCCTACCTTAATCACTACCTTACTCCCGGCTCTCGGGACGGGTTGTTACAGCAGGGGTACTGTAGCAGGCGCGTGGGCTCACGCGCAGCCACTCACGGCGGCGGGTGAGGGCGCGTGGACCCGAATTTCAAGGTGAGTTCAAAATGGATTTTGTCCTACACATTGTAACGAACATTTTAACGTTGGTATCGAATTTATCGGACACCGTTTCGATGTTATTCCGAGTGTCCGAAGATTTATGTTACGTTTGTAATTAACGATTAATTCCCGGAAAATTATGGGAAATTAGTAGGTTTTTATCTAAGCCCTTAGTGACACTAAAGTATGTTTTCGGACAGGATTCGAAATTCTGGAAAATATCGGAAATTACGGGCATGCGTACGGGCGAAACCGAGCCTTAAAATTGGTGTGTGAGTAGATGTTGCTTTCAAAATTTAATGCATGCATAAATTAGTTCTATGGTTTTGTGATTATGATTATAAGTTGTGATTGATTTTGATTTCCGTATTTATACGTATTTGATTCCCGTATTTATACGTATTTTTTACTATACTTGTGAAACACGTATTTCGAGACTATGGTCACTTACGTGCTTAATGATGGTTTAATGAAAGAAGTTATATGAAATGGGTATAAAATGATTTAGGAGGGTTGTTTATGATTTGCGAATGTGACCTACGATGTTGACATGTTTTTCGAGAATATTCCAGATTTGCACGTTTTACGAGATTTCGAGTTATTGTGATTTGGACACTGTTGATGTTGAATCTGGGAATTGAAATGAGACTTGTGATTTTGAGGATTTTAAAAATGGGTTTTGAGTATTATTTCGATTGGATCGTGATTTTGGTGATTATGATTGTGGGTTTAATGTGTTGAAAATGATTTGAAAAGGGTGATTTCGGGCTTGATGCTCGGGGCACAAAAGTGACTTTGATTTACGAGACTTCGGTTTTCGAAAATTTAAAGTGGATTCTTGGTTTGGGTTCGGGATGATGCTTCCGGATGCCGGCTTACAGAATTATTATTGCGAATTCGAATTCGGGAATGAAAAAGGATTTAATAAAGTGATTTGGTATGATTATACATGCCCCGTGTGTAGAGGTGATTTGAATATGTTTTGTGAAGTATGATTGGGAATTCGAATGTGGAAACTCGGACCATGAGTCCTGTTGTGAAAAATGTGATTTTGGGATGGATCCCACGTTGTCGTGATTGATAAATGTTTTGGGGTTTAAAGACCCGTTGAAAACTGTTTTGGGTTTAAAGACCCGGTGCTATTGCTGGAGCACGTTTTGAGTTTAAAGACTCGGTTAATTGATGACGGGGGAGGGCCCTTAATGAGTTTAAAGACTCGTAAGTTTAAAGACTCGGTTACTGTGATACCCCCGAGGCCTATTGATTATGTTCTGAGTTTAAAGACTCGTTGATATCCCGGGAAGGCCTGTTTATGCGCATGGTTTTGAGTTTAAAGACTCGGGCGCACTTGATAACCAGCAAAATGATTGACTTGCGATTTATTGATGATTTCTGATGTTTCGGTTGAGTTGGGCAGTGGCCCGGTATATGGTTGTTGGTTTTGGATCATGTTGTGCATTTGGTTTTGATTCGTGGTTTTGGGCCGAGGCCCGGTGTTTATAATTGCGGGCTAAGACCCGATGGTTGAGAAAGGAAAAAATGATTTGAGGTTCATACGAGTTTTTCCTTATGTTGAAATTTGATACACAGTTTTTCTTATGTGGAAAAATCTTAACCGATTGCGAAATGATTTTTGTATGCATGCATTAGTTTTTACGCGGAGGGTAAAAACGTTTGTTGTTACTGTTGTGCTAAACTGATTTATTTTGTCCACTCACACCTTTTGGTTTTTATTGACCCTCCAGGTCGTGGCGCGTTGTTCGAGGCAGTACGAGGGGCAGAGGCATGAGTAAATACGTGTGGCTATCCCTGGTTTGGCAAGTACTGAGGGTAACTTGGGATTTTCAGTCATCTTGCCAGTCGGGAGCAGGACCCGGCACGGTTATCGATGCCCCTTTCGGGGGCGGTCCTGTCACTCGTGCCTGTCCATGGCTCAGTTCCATTCAGACATGTTCCCACTGCCTCAATCCACATAAACTACTCATTCTGGCCATCCACTAACACCATAAACAATTGCACGCTCAAACACCCACGGCATGGCCGTGCAGGTTGTTTCCCACGGTGGTGAACAGTACCCAGCTGGTAAAATGACCAAAATTCCCTCAGGGCAATAATTACCAAAATGCCCTCCAACTTCCGTGACCCGTAACTTGGTCGTCCGACGTCCGTTTTCAGCGTGCCGCCTGTCTACGGACTCAGGGCATCGAGACTTATCCAACGGTCTTTGGGTCGTGTAAAGATTCATTGCATCTCAAAAAGTCAACCTTTTCCCTCATTTTCATCCAAATTACGAAAATGCCCATGTACTTCCGAACGTCACAACTTCTTCCATGTTCGTCCGAATTAGACGTGCCACCTGTCAATGGACTCGTGACGTCCCGAACTACGTCACGGCCATCGGTCAAAGTCCGTTTGACCTACCAATAAAAAAGTCAACAATTTAACCTTATCATTCACAGGGGTAAAAATGTCATTTCATTCAATATTTTATAATATTACAATCTACTAATTTCTGGGGTGTTACACAGATAATGCAACGGATTTGACGATGTACCTAATCCCACGGTACACTGAGGCAAATTTTGGTTCCTGGTGCATTTTGAGATTTTATGGCATATTTCTAGTGCACTTAGTGTAATAAGTCTTTTCTGAATAAACCCCATAGGCTCATAGTTTCCTTTCTCTCATCCAACCTTTTTTTAAAAAATATTTTTTATTTATTTATTTTTTTCCAACTAGAAAATATTTTAATTTTTTTTTGTCAACACTAGAAAATATTTTATTTTAAAATCTTTAAAAACACAAGCACATTTTCACACCCACTCGTAGAAAAAGAAGCACACACAAGTACATTACACTTTGAGCCAAAAAAAAGGTACATTACACTTTGAGCCAAAAAAAGGTACATTACACTTTGAGCCAAAAAAAAAGGTACATTACACTTTCTTTGGCAGGAAAAAAAAATACTTATACTTCTATGAGTTTTGACCATAATTAAGTGGGTTAAAATTGACTTACTACTTCAAAGTTGAGACTCAATTCTTAATATTTATCTAGTTTTTCATTTAAATTTAATTTATATAAATAAATTTAATTTTTCATCTAAAAATCATATAAGTAAATAGTTAAAAAAATTATAAACATGATTGCCAAAAAAAAAATTATAAACATAGGTTATACAAATTTGTGATAATGTTTAGAATAAATGTGTACAAATCATAATTATTTTACTGTAAGTTACTGACTTTAAGTATAATACATTATATTTTTTTACAAGTATTTCAACATAGAAATCATAATTTCTCATGAACTTTGCACTCCCATATATTCCAGAAGTTACTTCTGGACAATTCTAGTATCCCAAAGTTACAAAGAAAACCAATCTCATCAGACTTATTCTTCAATTAAAAAAAAACCCAAAAACCCAATTTTTATTTTGCATTGCAAGGGAAATGAAAATAAAAATAGAAACCCAAAATATACTCTTTTTTTAATGTCTTTAATAAAAATAAAAATAAATTAAATGTCTGAAGCAGCTCTTCTCCTGTGATCTCATCAAATATATATATATAAAAAAAAAGGCTTGAGCCTTGGGCATCTATTCCTCCTCATTTTGCCTTCCCTATCCTCTCACACTATTCCTCTTCTCTCTGCAACTCCATTTTGCTTCCTCTGAAGCCCACAGATCTCTCTCCAGAGCCCAGATCACTTCCAAGCAGGTACTCAAATTCTTCTCTTCGCCCCACTTTCTCTATTGATACTGCCTCTTACTGGTTAATTTGATCCTTAATTTTATCTGTCAACACAGTATGATGCTTATTGATCTGTCAATATCCTATTTCACAGGTCAATTTCTTCATTAGTTTGAATGATACTGTTGATCAATTTCTGTGTTTTTCGTTTATATATATTTCTTCACTATTAGGGATTTACACCAGTCACAATTTGTGATTGAATTTGCTTACTTTATCATTCTGATGTGTTAAACTGTCGATCTGCTTCAATTTTTTCAGCTGACCCTTCTTTTTCTCAGGTCTTTTGCACTTGATGCTACGTTAGGGTTTTATTGGTGTTATTGTTATGCTACTTATAACATGAATAAATGTTTTTTTTTTTTTTAATTTCTTATGGCTGTTTTCGCATTTCCATGATTTGAGCATGTGTGTTTGAATTGGTACCTAGCTTGTGCTTTGTTATATTATGCTTATGCTTGTGCTATTATGCTTTTTGGGTATAAAGCTGGCACTTAAAGTCTTCGTAATGTAGTTATTCCCTTGCTAGCTTGATGATTATCTTACTTCAAATATGATAATTGATCATGCTTCTAGATTTATGGTCAAATCTTATTGGATTTTGTGATGATTAAGATTTGATTTTTTCTGAATTTAATGAATCTTTTATTGGTTGGGTTGGGTATGTACTATGTACACACAGCTGTGAAATTTTGGAAGGTTAACATTTTTTTTCTTGGGTTAATGCCTAGTCTGGTTTTAGATTTATTAAAATTGTTACTTTTTGGTTCTCTCATTAAATATGTTCCTCTTACAAGCGTTACTGATTTCAAAATTCATGTAGATAGTCATGCAGGAAGCAAGTCCTGCCCCTTCCACTGGCCCCAGTGCCCAACTTGTTGGCAATGCCTTTGTGGAGCAATATTACCATATTCTTCACCAATCTCCGGAATTAGTGCATAGGTTTTATCAGGATTCGAGCTCGCTAAGCCGGACAGATATCGATGGCAATTTGACAACGGTGACGACTATGCAAGTATGCCTACTTTGATAATCTTCCTGGTCCAGTTTTTAGTTCAAGGCCCTATATACTTTGTAATATGCTCATGAGTCATGATTCATTTTCACAAAATGTTTATTTTGTAACACTTATCGAGTCTTGACTTTTCTCTTTTGTATGGCTTAATATGAGTTGGGAAACCATTTTTCTGTATGTTTCTGGAAACATTTTTCACTTCAAGGCATTACAAAAATTTTATTTTTTTGTGAACATGTTGTAGGACGTATCTTTTTAAATTTTTGTGCATGTCTATTAGCACTATTACCTCTTGGACTCGATATGAAGCGGACTGAGAATTCTGAATTATTACCGTAAATAGGAATGTTGGTGAAAAATCTTATGTATTTTAACATTTCATTATCTCTGTGAACAGGCAATAGGTGAAAAAATTCAGTCCTTAAACTACGGAGACTATACGGCAGAAATAAAAACTGCAGATTCTCAGGAGTCTCATGAGAAAGGGGTGATTGTTCTCGTGACTGGATGCTTGACTGGAAGGGACAATGTGGGACGAAAATTTGCACAAACTTTCTTTCTAGCCCCCCAAGAGAAAGGGTACTATGTTTTAAATGATGTTTTTAGGTTTATTGAGGACGATACGTCATTGCCCACCAATGCTGCCTCAGTTAATGGTGTCAATGAAAGTGCCCCAGAAGCTAGTGCCCCAGAAGCTATCCCGACAACAGAACCAGGTTGGCATCAGTTTTCTTGCTCGATGTACCTTCTTTTGTTTGCTTTGGCCTTTATACTCAAATCTTCTTCTACATTTCACCAGAGCCTACTCATACTCTGGATCACCTCGTGGTGGAACCTCCAACTTCCTATGAGGAAGAAGATCTCAGTAATGATGCTGAAGTTCGTGATCCTTCAGATATCGAGGAAGGATCGGTTATTGAAGAAGAGCTTGTGGATCCCCCACCAGCTCACGAAATTCAGAGCACGGGTCCTGCATATGTTGACCCATCCCCTATTCCATCCCCTGAATCCCAGGAGGATGCTCCAAAGCAATCATACGCCTCAATTGTGCGTTTAGGCTCAATGTTTTCTTTTTGGAGCAAGTACTTTACTTTTGATGTCAACCATATTTTTCGGTTTTTAATTTATGAACCTCCATTCAGGTGAGGGTAATGAAAGTTAATGCCGCATCAAGTCCTGTCCGCATGCCTACCCATACTGTGAGGACAATATCTGCGAACACCGACCGTCAATACCTTGGTTCTGCAAAACCGTCTCCTGTACCAGAGACATCAGCTCCTAGTGGTGATGCTGCACCGGAGAGTAGCAATGCCCATGAAGAAGGTAAATAATACTCAACTTTCTGGTTTCCATTTTTTCTCAAAATGCACAACCAATTAATGTCTCTTTGGATTTTCTTTTTATTATTCTTTACAGCTGAAGGTTACTCCATACACGTTCGGAACTTGCCATACGATGCAACTGTGGAACAACTTGAGAGGGAATTTAAGAAATTTGGGACTATTAAGCGTGATGGGATCCAAGTCAGGAGTAGTAAGGTAGGTTTATGTTTATGTTGCACTTCCTAATCCAACTGAGAATTTGCCTTACATGTCGTATATGTTTGGCCTCTTGCAGCAAGGATTCTGTTTTGGCTTTGTCGAATTTGAAACTTTGAGTTCCATGCAAAGTGCACTTGAGGTACTGTGTTTACTTTCATTTTCCACTTGTCAAAATTTCAACAAGTTTCTTGAGGTTTCATGCGTTTTAGCATATGATTAGTGTTAATTCGGCTTATTTAGTTAAAAATTAGCATTGAAGCCATCTATATAATCCACTCGAGTACTTTTTTTCTTTTGCTACTTAATTACACAACCGTAAACCTACCATCCCCTCTCAAAAGGCAGAGACCATGATTGAGCCCGGGATCTTATCATCTACCGTATCTTTGAGCTCGTAGTTTTTGTAACTTGGATCGTCGCATGTTTTTCCAATTTTGAACTTGTTTGAAAATCATTACAGGCTTCACCTATCACTATTGGTGATCGCCCAGCCGTGATCGAGGAAAAGAGGACCTCAACTCGAGGTAAACTTGTATTACTTTTCGTATCCTATATTGAACTTGTAAGGTGAAAAACAAAACCTGCTACTAAACAACGTAGAGCTAACCAACGTTCTGGTTGTTCCAGTTGGCAGTGGCGGGAGAGGGAGGTTCGCATCAGGAAGATCCGGCTTTCGGAATGAGAATTTCCGGGGTCGTGGGAGCTACAGTGGCGGTGGCCGTAGCTTTGGCAGGAATGAATTCAGAAACCAGAGCGAGTATTTTGGGCGACCCAGGGGTTCAGGAGGAAACAATGGGGAGGGTTATGAGCGGGCGAATGGAAGGGGCGGCCTAGTAAACCGCAACCTTCCTCCGGCTTAACTTTTTAGAAAGTGATGGGCGGACGAAGTTTTTTTTCACACAGCAACAAGAGGGTCCCTTTTTTTTCCCCTTCTTTCTTCCAATTTCAATTTGTTGGATCAAGAGAGTTGTATTGAGCTATTAGAAAGTTAGGGTTTTTGTTTCTGTCATATCTGCTGAGTTTCTGTGAAGACTCTTTGTTCTTACTCGTTCCTCATTACCCACGTTTCTCATAGATTTTGTAGAGCTTACATGGCATGAGTAAGTTGTGTTAGTTGAATGTATCAATATTTCCATAAATTCAAATTCATATATTATGCTATTTTTCATAAAACGATGTTATATTTTAATTTAATTCATATTCTGTGAGGCATGCATTTCTTTAGCTCATAGAAATTTCAATTTGATTTCTGCAAGTTGGATACAAGATTTGATGCAGCAAAAGCTGCAGAACCACCCACCACAGAAACCAAAGCAACAACAGCTTGTACCCCAACCTCCACAGGATAATCTTCCGGCACAAGATAAACAACAAAAGGACCCAAAAGCAGCAGCAATAGGCTTAAGCTCATTAATGCCCCGGGGGTTCCCGGGTCGGTGGCGGCCGAGAGGACTCCAAATTCTTCCGCCTTGGATAGCAGACCGAGCTTTTCTATGATCGACAGTGAGAGCCCCGACTTTTCCGCCGCCGACAGCAGGCCGGCCTTCTCTGCTTTTGTCAGAAGCTTCAGTTGCTCCACCCTTGTTAGTAGCTTCACCGCTGGCTTTGTCGAATTCTGGATTGTAAATGGTTCACATTTAGATTTAGTTCAACACCATCTTAAAATAGAAATTTCTAATATCTATAGATCAACAGAAAGAACAAAATTGCATATATGGTTATTTTCTCAAATGTGCGACCTTTATTGGTACATTAAACGGACATTACAGAACTCCATAGAGATGGGTGAAATTTACGAGCAAAATATAGAGAAGGTAGAAAATTGACCTTCTTGGAGCTGACTGTTTTGGTGGCGGAAGGAATGGGTTTCTGGGTAGCCATGGATTGGATGAGGAGGGGTGAGGAAGAAGCAAAGTTCCCTCTCCTTGCTTTGATTGGTCCACCTCTCAAACTGCTACAAAAAGCTCTGGCCTCCATGGTTTCTCTTCCTTTCTTTCACTGTGTTTTTCTCAGTCCTTGAATCCAATGGAGGGGGCTTTGGGCTTAAATTAGTGGACAAGGAAGATCAGGTTCCGATGTCGACGTGGCGCGTCGTGGATTGGTGGATATGAAAGAAAAATATAATTATTTATTTAATTATGTTTTTAATGGGTGAGGTTATTTTGGTAATTTATGTACTTACCCACCTTTTTGAAGGGGGTTTCGCACGGTTTCGCTGCTTTTCCCGATTCTCAAACGCTCCCAAAACCCGGACTTAAACCCTAGAGCTCAATTTCGATATTTCTTCGTCTTCTTCTTCACGCAGTCAATGGCGGACTTCGCGGCCTCAATTGAAAAGGCGAAATGTTTTTTGCAGTCGCAGTACCATGATGAGGAAAAGTGGGCACATAACATGGTACTGTCTCGAATTCGTGTAGCAGTAGTTTTCAATGGTCTTTATTTTGATTAATGCAAATATAAGAAATTTTGTGGAGTTTATAATTTTCGTATGTTATGGGCAGAGTAGGAGGTAGGAAAAGTTTAATTTTTGGAGGTGGATCTATAATTTTGCTGGGACTTGCAATTTTGAGACATGGGTGTTGTAGGAGTTCTTTTATGTGCCTCTTATTGTGAGATTAGTAATGGGCAGGTTATTTTTTGCATGGAAAATTGTTTCTCTTGGTTAATGTGACTGTCACGAAGCGAATTACTTAGCTCTTGTGTATTTGATTTGATGGAATCACTGAATGGTTGATGGGGGCTTGATGGTTGTGACCCTTATTTGTTGATTTTTAACTCTGCTATGTGACTTATGGCATGAAGTGCTTCCCAAAATTTTTCTTTTTTGTTTCTTTAAGATGTGAAATTTAGATTAGGGAATTAGTGATTAACATTACAAATGGGATCTCTTATTCTATACAAGACTTTATGATTGCTATTGTGCCTAAACAACCTGTCTTGTTAGGAGCTAAGTGTCCGGGAAATATTGTATTGTAACTCGTGGCCATATAAGCTTTCCTCTTATCACTTGTTTGTCTGTGGTAGTGTATTGAAAATTTCTGATTTTGATGATTGAATGTGATTTTAAAAGTTTTCTTTTGCACTTTGAACACATCAGAAAGTGATGCTTAGTAAGTTTGAATTGTATGTGCGTTTATGATTGGACTAGAGTTTATGACCTGGGTTCTTCTACCAAAAGTTTGATTACAAACCCTTTGCTGCTGAGCACCCTTCGTTTAAAACATTTAAAGTTCTTAAAGTCAAAAAGTAGGTGTTGCTTAATAATGCATATTTTTAGTTAGGTGTTCGCTAGGTTCCTTAGACGTTGTCGCACTGCTGTTAAACTCTTCTTCCATTCTTTAAGATTATTTTTTTGGCTTGTCTATGAGATGGTATATTTCAGTTGAACTTTATCTTTTGTTGAGAAGACAATGGAAACAAAGGAGAACTAAAAAAATGTTTCTATGTTGCAGAAATTGCTGCGTGCTGCTGGGCTGTTTGCCGGATCAATCCTTCTAATGAGGAACTATGGCGATCTAATGGCCATATGAGCTTCTCTAATATGTTTTAGCTCGTTGTTTTAGCAAAATCTGTACGGCCTCCTTGTTTCTTATTTGGATTTGTGTTAAATTAGTGTTTCTTGTTTACGTTAGCCGTAACGATGTTAGTAACTGCAATGATTTTCCAATGAGATGAATGAATATGCTCTCACTTGAGTGAGTTTTGACTTTTGAGATGAATGAAAGTACTTTATTTTCATATACGGGCTATCTTTTATTGATTGCATATTCATTTGATTACTTAGGAACTGAATGTCACCTATTTTCCAAACTTATACTTTTATTGATTGCATATTCGTTTGAGTTGATTTCATTTCTGATTCTCAGATGGATTTATGAATGTAAAGGCTCTCTCTTCTTCAAGGGATATAGTCTGTTTTATTGGGCTTGATTCTATTATGGATCAAGCCCATTCGTTAGCAATGCTCTCTCGGATGGGCTGACCAAGCTCTATCGGCCCACCTTCGAAGATTGGACATCGTTGGCCCGTTAGGTGCTCGTTGGATCCATGTCAAGGTAATGGGCAGCTCGACTCGGTGTAGTGGTATTCTGTATTGATATCTCTCAGGAATTTCAGCCCTCTTTAAGTTTGAATCCCAAAAGTTCTTCGGTCCGACATGTTCTTAGTATCTCAAATTCAACTCAAGTTTCTTAAATTGGACTCTAGCAAAAATAAGTACTTAATAAGACTCATTATTGTCTCACAACAAAAAATAAGTACTTAATAAGACTCATTATTGTCTCACAACAAAAGGCCTTAATGCATGCATGAACTCTTCGCCTACCCGTCATGCAGTCTGATAGCAAAGAAGCAGTATCTTTTATCCCAGAAAGTTTGGAGTTCGATTCTCGTAAATAATAAGGTTAATATTCAAGATTTATATTGTAATTTTTCATTCCCTATAGTATCATTGTATAAAAAATTAAATAAAATCGAGCAGTTAAAGTGGACAAATTTAAATTCACCTCCTTCCCTCATACTCAATGTGAAACCTCCTTTATATTACTTATCATATTGAAATCCAAGCCCTCCCCAGTCCCCTCCCTCTCCAATTTTTTTTTACTTCTTTCAAGATTTTTTTTTTATCGTTCTTCTTTTGGTCTAGGGGGATTCTCTTTGATACTCATAGAGATGTAGTTAATAAATCGAATAATCCAACGTTCTTTGTGTCAATTTCATTGTTTTTTTTTTCTTCAAGCTTATTTTCTTGTACCTACTCTAGCTATTGTCATGGTGATGATCATAGTCACGAGTTTCGGCGTCCCGACAGCTCATGGTGTTGTTGAAGCTCTTGTCTTCGTGGGCTTGATCTGTCTTTACAAAATTTTAACTCGTAATGCAGCATGTGAGTTTTGAGTTTTGATCGAGTGATCCCGGTACTCCATTAATGGTTGTGGTGTTAATTATAGAGGATTGACATATCTACCATATGATAGTGGACTTATTATTATCTTCTTTGGAATTCCGAGGAAACGGTAATAACGAAAGTGATAGGCAGCAGTTAGTGGTGGAAGTGGCCATTTTGTACCTTTTGTTCGGTTTTTATGTTTTTTCTTCTTATTTTACTTTGTAAAAATAAGTCAACCCGCTCTTATTTCAGGTTAGTTGTGTTTGGAATTCCCTTTTGTGAGATTGTAAAGATTAGTTGTTCATGCAATAATGGTCTTGATGATACTTAGGGGATTCAAGTTATATTATTTTATGCATTATTCCCTTTAGATAATTTTGATAAATATCGAGTTTAATCACTAAAGGTATTTACCCATATTTTTCGTCAAACTATTATGATCTAGTTTATGTTTGTTTTGTATTTTTATTTTATGAATAAATTTTCGCATATTCTAAAAACATAATAAAACGCCTTCCGAGTGCTGAAAAATCAACCGAACAATAAGAAAATTACTCTATCAAGCCAAATGAAGCAGAAGTTAAACCCCACAAAACAAAAACCAAACAAATAAAATATGAAAAAGGTTCCTCATGAAGCCAAAAGCTATTTTATTTGTAGACAAATCAAATTTGACACGTGCACATAAATTTTTAAGGATAAATGATCCAATGATCCGTAACAGGATTTTATTTTACCTAAAAAATGTTATATGGATGTACTAAACAATTTAAGGACATATACTGTGTTTGTTTGACTGAAATCATGGCTTTTGTTAAAAAAAAAAAAAAAAAAAAAAGAGGAAGAACGGAGAAATGGATGCAGTGAGGAAGAACGAAGAAGAAATAACAAAATAGGAAAGGGAGATACATAATTAATGAAAAAAATTAAGGAAAATAGTGAACATAAATCATAATTACAAAATAATTAATTTTTTTTTTATAAAAAAGATGATTATTTAAAGAAGGAAAATATAAATTGGAAAATAAGAGTAAATCCATATCTAATGGTGTGCAATTTGAGTTTGGTTCTTGCATCTTTCGAATTTATTTCTAAAGGATCATTTCTCTTCATAAAAGCAGTATCCATGTCTCATGAATGTTAGCCTAATTGCAGATGGTAATGCTTAAAAGGATTATAATCCTTCGTCCCTACGAGTTTTTGTTCAGCATGATGTGGTACCAAAAAGAACTAGGCAAGATTTCTGATTCTCAAGTGCATATGATTCCTCATTCTCAAGTGCAAATCATTTGAAATCCATTTGCTTTCCTCAATTTTTTTCGTATTCAAATCCTAGCATACATGCTTTTTGTCAACACTACAAAGTCCAAGCGGAGCCTAACATTTTGAGACAACTTGCTAGTTTCAGATTGAATCCTTGCTGTGACATTTGTTTCCATTCAATATTGTTCTACACTTCTACTGCATATTATTGCTCAGAGATTTCATCTTCTGTAAATTCCTTGCAGGAGCTCCAGCTGGAAAGATGCCTCCCGGCTTTCGCCCATTGGAAGTTAAGCCGCTCATCGGATCTCCAGGAGCAGAAAAAATCTCCAGCTTTATCAAACATGATGGAGGAAATGAGGTGGCAGACCTATTGAGGCACATCGGTATTGACCCTCCTCCTTCTGATGATGGTGATTAGGGTAAAAATGGTGGCTCTGAAGCTTCCTTCGGTCGAAGGTGGTGGCTCCATTGCCCTCTGTAATTTTAATTTATAAAGAAACAACATGATTGAGTAGGGAGCAATTAGCTTCATTTTTGTAATGAAGTTCCTCCAAATTACAATCCAAAGGTCAACAAGTTTTTGGTTTGATAGGGCTATCCTTTATACTGTTGGATTTATTACTCTTCTTTCTTCTTTTCTCCTATCCTTCAGATCTCTCATTCATACCAACTCATTTACACAAAATCTAATGCTTTAATTTCTTCTTGATCCAGTTTTAAATGCTCTTAGATTTTCCCCCTTTTTTCACATTTAGTTTAGTTTTAAATTATGATCGAAACTCAATAATGTAATCTTATAACACAATAAAAATTCATCTCTCATACGAATTTCTCTAAATTAAAATCTGGAAGTTCTAGGTTCTAGCCCATAAAGCTTTCCAGTCATTGTGATTCGTTGGCCACACCAAAATCATCACAAACTTGTAAATGCTCATCATTTCTTCATTGAAATTGAGAATCTATACAAGATGAAGGGGTGTATAGGGATTTAAAATGATTTCGGAATGTTTTCAAATATAGGAGCATTTAATTAAGATTTTAATTGATTCTATTAAAAAATTGGTGTATTCAATTATGATTTTAATAATTTTTTTTAAAAAAAAATCCTTCAAAATTCAGGTGTATTCAATTAGATTTTAAAGTACAAAATTCCGGAGAAGCTAAAAATTTAGTATATATCTCGCCACAAAATCGCAATCCCCCGTTCGGTCACGCCTACAGGGCCCTTGATTTAGAAATTAGCATCCTACTCCAAAACAAATAATCCATTAAAGTCATCCTCTAAGATGACAGCAACCTTCAAAACTACTGATATAACAGACCTAATCATGACCCTCCACCTGTCCAACCTCTCCTACACATCAATGGACAGTATTGCAGTTTTACTTTTTCCACTGGCATTTAATCTGTCACTGCTAAAATTATGTTCCCAGTCGAGCCTATCTATTCGAGGAATATTCTCCGTTTACAGGTAGATCCATGGCATGGAATTCTCGGAGCCCTTCATATTATAAAACTCCCGGTCACACATAATTCTATCTCATAAAACACATATTTATTCTTATTCAAGGAGAAAGCTTTATTAGCTCCATCTGATTTTTTACTTAAAGAGCAGGCAGAGAGAAGCTGGGCAACACCATGGCTTCCTCACACTGTAAGCTGCTTACTTGTCTCTAAGGATTGAATTTCTAGTTTTTTTTTTTTCAGTCTTCTTCTTGTTGATGGTTTCATTTTCTCAATGTTTATTTGTTCATGGCTTCTGGATTTCCTCAGTTCTGTAAAAAGTTCGAAACTTGAAATTTTTTTGGTCATTGGATATCTGTGATACGCTTCTGAGTTCTGATCTTTGTTGTCTATCTTATTTTCCTTTGGAAATTGCTTTTCTGGGTTTGTTGAAGCTGGACTTTTTTTTTACCATAGCAAATGAAAATTGGATCGGCAAAAGTTGATAGGGTGAATTTAGAGAAATATAACCATTGCATTTTGTGGAAATTGCTCCTTAGTTGGAAATGCCTTCAAAATTTGTTAATTTAGCAAAATGATCATCCACTGTAAGGTGTAAATGTGAGATTGCGGTTCTCATACTGTGTATAGTCAGTTGTTTTAGTTGGATGAGACATTTGGTTTTCTAAATATGGTAAATCTTATGTATGGAAAGGGACAGACTAATTTCTATTGCAACTATGGTATATAGTTAAGACTCATAAGTTGGATGCCAATCTGAATTAGCAAGTTTATTGACTTCTAGGATAGCAACACTCTGAATATATTCATTCTCAAAACTACGAAAATGAACGTACTTCGGTCACCTAATTACGTATGTAGGCCAGCAGCATTTTTGATTAAAATGCTTTTACATTTCTCAGGCTTTGTTTCTTTTGTGTTCCTATTACTGCTTGTTGGTTGTTCCGGAAGGCCAATCTATCCACTTCCTAGTAAATCAGGTCAATCCAACAGGCAGCCTTTACAAACTTTTCGCCCATACAATGTTGCTCACCGGGGTTCAAATGGAGAAATTCCAGAAGAAACTGCAGCTGCATACATGGTACTAATACTCATAAACAACATCCAGTAAATGAAAAGAATTTGTTGGTAGATGAGTACTAAAACAGCTGTTCTTGCAGAGAGCTATTGAAGAGGGTGCTGACTTCATTGAAACAGATATTCTATCTTCTAAAGATGGTGTTCTTATATGCTTTCATGACGTGACCCTTGATGAAACAACTGATGTTTCACAACATAAGGAGTTTGTGAATCGTAAAAGAACCTATGAGGTTCAAGGGGTCAACACTACTGGTTTTTTTACTGGTATGTGAAGCCCTTCTTCTTTCAAGACCTTTTGAATTGCTAATCTAACTGAATATGATCAGATTGTGCTGATGGGTTATTTTGTTCATCCAACATTATCAACTGGAAAATTAGAAGTTACTTTAACCATATGCAGTTGATTTTACACTAGAAGAACTGAAGTCATTACGAGTGAAACAGAGATACCCATTTCGCGATCAACAATATAATGGTTAGTTCCTATTTCGGGTAAATAACATTGAATTTAAGCATGCATGTTGCATCTTTTGTATCGTAATCCATATCTTTTCCTTTACAGTAAAAGATATAGATCATTGTATCAAAAATTTCTAATTTTGTATAGGGGCAAATATAAGGATGGTTGAATATATTCTTTTCTGTGTATCCCTCAGGAAAATTTCCTATTATCACATTTGAAGAGTTCATTTCAATCGCACTGGATGCACCCAGAATTGTTGGAATATATCCGGAGATTAAAAATCCAGTCTTGATCAACCAGCATGTGAGTATCTGGAAATTTTGGTTCATTGTAATGAATCTGATACGTAACTGTTTCTCTATCACTTGGCTAATTGGCTAATGTTTTATTTGATGACAGGTAACATGGCCGAATGGTAAGAGATTTGAGGACCAGTTTGTGGAGACACTTAAGAAATATGGGTACGAGGGCTCATACATGTCCGAAGACTGGTTGAAACAGCCCGTATTTATCCAGTCATTTGCTCCAACTTCACTCGTATATGTATCAAATCTGACAAACTCACCCAAGATCTTCTTAATTGACGATGTTACAATTCCAACCCAAGACACAAATCAGGTTTCTGTTCTTCCTCTAGTTATCTCCCCATGGACTAGTTATGCAGTCTCACTGACATCAAATTGATGCGTGCAGTCGTATTGGGAAATTACTTCGGATCCCTACCTTGACTACATTAAAGATTATGTGGTAGGCATTGGACCATGGAAGGATACTGTGGTTCCGGTAGAAAACAATTATGTGCAAACACCAACTGATCTGGTCTCCCGAGCCCATGCCCATGACCTACAGGTAGGTATCTTCGCTGCAACGACTATATGCTTGTTTTGGGGTTATGCATTATGAAAAATGCAAATAGTCATGGTATACTCTAGACAAAAAAAGGACTCTAAAAGTTCTCTGAGAGCTCAACCAGCTTCTAAAATAACGAAGTTGCAACATCTCTGTTTGATTTTCTACGATTTTTCTACTGAAATGTGAATGCTTAAGCTCATTGTGTTCGTATATATTCCCAACTTCAATGCAGGTGCACCCATACACTTACCGAAATGAGAACTTGTTCCTGCACTTGGACTTTCATCAAGATCCATACGTGGAGTACGATTATTGGATTAACAAGATAGGTGTTGATGGACTTTTTACAGACTTCACAGGCACCCTGCATAATTTTCAAGAGTGGACCTCCTTTAATGGAAGTGATATCCAAAAAGCATCAAACTTGTTGCATAAAATAGCAGCATTGGTCTCTTCATACAAAAGGGCATAAGATACATACTACACTTTTTAGGTATCGTTTTTAGCTTGTCATTTTTCTTAATTGCAGCAACCTCTGCACTTGTAAACTTAGTTCAGAAAAGGTGGTTTCTAGGTTTTTATGTTATACAATTCGATCAAATTCAATGTATTTTGAAAATTTATGCTTATGTTATTCATTCTAGAAGGTTTAGACATTAAAGTTCCCCCGCCTTCATCATGATATCATCATAAAGGGCTCATATAAGAGAATTGATATGAAGGAAAACTATCCTCTACTAATTCTACATCGAATTATACAATCCACCAAACAAGCCCCCTATGATATTATTGATCGACTAATCATCATACTCTAAGTGTCTGCATAAGATATCACTTCTAAGATTTCAATTTAGTAACTTCTCAAACTTCATTGGCATTCATCAAAAAATTGGCAATTGCACAGAAGATTTTAAAAAGAACTTCATTTATACAAAGCTAACAAGTAACAACCAGTCATTTCTAGAATGCCAACAAAAACCACCTGAACTGTTCTTAAGAAAATGACATACACAAGTCGGGTATAATAACCAACATTTCAACTAAACCTAACTGTCATTCCCAGTACAAAGTACAAACCCCAACACATTGCCCAGGCAACATCCTTGGATCCTTTCCACTTCAAGAAGATTGCAGACTATTCGATTAAGCTTTCATCTTAGATATCTCTTCAAGCAGAAACTTTGATTCAGCAGCAAAATCAACAGGGGCAACTGCCCTGGCAGTTATCCTCTTCCTCTTCTCATTATTGTATTCGTTCTGAGTAACACTGACCCTAAAAAGATGAGGAACCCAAGTCGCTTGCTTCAACTTCAGTTGGTACTCGTTCTCATCTCCCTCCTGAAAGTGCAAGATTTTCAACAATTAGAAACCATCAAGGTAAACTTAGGACGAGTGTAGGCATGCCAAGACAAGAATATAAACCTGTGATTTCAATTTGTCAAGCTCATCTGCTGAGCACCCAATGACCCTCTCGGCTTCATCATTAAATAAAGAAAGATATGTTTCTCCACTTGGATCAGTGATTCTTGCAACTAATATATACCTGGAATAGAAAACCAAATGTAATGAGAAGATGGGAACTGGCATAACAACGCCAACATCAACCTTATCATGGAATACTGAACCCGAATCTTACCTTAAACTACATTCTTCATCATTTTTCTGGCACACTTCACACCAGTAACCAGACCCAATTGCTTCAGTCACTTTCTTGTTGCAAGTTTTGCATGCACGGTACCACATTGCCTGATCAGGCTTGATGGAACTTATATATGCTCTAACACTGAAAAACACAGGCTGTGCCGAGAATAATACAGAATATTCAGCACAATCACAAGATAATTTTCAATCCTACCATAAATTTCAAGTAAAAGGCTTTCAATATTCTCACTTAAGCAACCAAATTGTAGTAATTAATACCTTATCTTCGCCCAAAGAGGGGTCTTCAGAAATATGAGACAGGGACACTCTGTCAGAATACATGGACCTTGCTCCATTCCTGGCTAATGGGCTCATGCCATTACCAACAGAGGCCAATGAAGCTCCTTTACCTTCAGATTCATACCTACCAATGAAGTGTTTTTTAAATCAATAATCATATATGGAAGAATTAACAATGCTGAGATGAAGAAAAGAGAAGGTAATAGTCTGGTGAGGAATAACTTACCAACACCTCAACCTTTCTGCTTCAGGTAAACCTGGATTTACCAATATTGTGCTTCTGCTCAACGTTGACAATGATACACCTGCAACATTATATAAAAAAGGAACTTTGTTATTTTTTCCCTTCCAATATGCATAATTTCATAAAAACTGTGAACTTCAAAAGGATACCTTGGAAGTCTCCTACTTTGAGGGACTTGATAGCAACTATGGGAGATTGGTCAGCAACTTCCAGCAATTCCTGGCCTACAGTAGTTGCAAGCTCACCCCACAAAGAAACCACAACTGTCTTTTTCCTGCAATTCAGATACTATTTGTTTCAATGTAAAGCATTAACATAAGGCAATAGCAGTAAGCGATAAGTAATATCAACTTACGTTTCATCAGCAATGGTGATATCACGCTTTGGGATGCTCTCATTGTTGCTCTTCCTTCTAATGCTCATTGTTGGAGACACACTTTGAACAACTCCAATAACATCTGAGAGATGGATAAAAAATGCGTACATGAGTAAACAGGAAACTTAAAACACTCATTCCAACATGGATTCTGAGGTTTGGATGCTTACCCACAAGCTCCTTCCCATTAACATGGGGACCCAGCATATCAACTGGTACAAAACTGAATTTCGTTCCAGGCACAAAAGTTGCTTCATTGCTAGCCTCTTCCACTTCAGAACTCTCATTTAAAGTCATTTCATAATCATTTTGCACCGTCTGAAACTGCTTGTTAGCAACTCTTAGAGATCCCTTTGAAATGTAATAAACCTTCCCCAATTCAAATTTCTCATAAAACTTCTTTGCAGCTTCATTAAACATGGTTGCTTGAATTTGTGTGCCCTAAACAATAGTAAACACATTTGCACAAAAGTTAGAATCACAAGAAAGCACAACTGGGGCCAAAATATCAACAACTTCAAACAACTCGTTTACTTACATCTTCATCTGTTAACTCCACATTAAAGACACAGCCTTCGCCTCTAGCATTCCTGTAAGTACGCATAGTACCCTTGTTCGTAACACGAACCTTTATGGTCCAATTCCCTTGATAGGGATTCAAGGAAACAAGTGGCTGAATCCTTCGGGTCATGGCCATTCGAGCAGTAGGGGCGTTACTGAAATTAATTCACATAAAAAAGTGACACTGTCAATACACACAGCCATGAATTCCATAACAACCACAACAGCTTGACAAAAACCAAAACACTTACTTTGCATTCTGCTCATGCACAATTTGAGCAGCTGATTTGGAAACCACTTCTTGTTTGGGCTTCAAAATAATGCCAACTTCTTCCTTTTTCACCTCGCGTTTGACCTCACTTTTTATCTCTGCGTCAAGTGCAGGTGAGACAACCTCACTTTTTAATAAGGTTAATATTCAAGATTTATATTGTAATTTCTCATTCCCTATAGTATCATTGTATAAAAAAAATAAATAAAATCGAGCAGTTAAAGTGGACAAATTTAAATTCACCTCCTTCCCTCATACTCAATGTGAAACCTCCTTTATATTACTTATCATATTGAAATCCAAGCCCTCCCCAGTCCCCTCCCTCTCCAATTTTTTTTTACTTCTTTCAAGATTTTTTTTTATCGTTCTTCTTTTGGTCTAGGGGGATTCTCTTTGATACTCATAGAGATGTAGTTAATAAATCGAATAATCCAACGTTCTTTGTGTCAATTTCATTGTTTTTTTTTTCTTCAAGCTTATTTTCTTGTACCTACTCTAGCTATTGTCATGGTGATGATCATAGTCACGAGTTTCGGCGTCCCGACAGCTCATGGTGTTGTTGAAGCTCTTGTCTTCGTGGGCTTGATCTGTCTTTACAAAATTTTAACTCGTAATGCAGCATGTGAGTTTTGAGTTTTGATCGAGTGATCCCGGTACTCCATTAATGGTTGTGGTGTTAATTATAGAGGATTGACATATCTACCATATGATAGTGGACTTATTATTATCTTCTTTGGAATTCCGAGGAAACGGTAATAACGAAAGTGATAGGCAGCAGTTAGTGGTGGAAGTGGCCATTTTGTACCTTTTGTTCGGTTTTTATGTTTTTTCTTCTTATTTTACTTTGTAAAAATAAGTCAACCCGCTCTTATTTCAGGTTAGTTGTGTTTGGAATTCCCTTTTGTGAGATTGTAAAGATTAGTTGTTCATGCAATAATGGTCTTGATGATACTTAGGGGATTCAAGTTATATTATTTTATGCATTATTCCCTTTAGATAATTTTGATAAATATCGAGTTTAATCACTAAAGGTATTTACCCATATTTTTCGTCAAACTATTATGATCTAGTTTATGTTTGTTTTGTATTTTTATTTTATGAATAAATTTTCGCATATTCTAAAAACATAATAAAACGCCTTCCGAGTGCTAAAAAATCAACCGAACAATAAGAAAATTACTCTATCAAGCCCGATGAAGCAGAAGTTAAACCCCCACAAAACAAAAACCAAACAAATAAAATATGAAAAAGGTTCCTCATGAAGCCAAAAGCTATTTTATTTGTAGACAAATCAAATTTGACACGTGCACATAAATTTTTAAGGATAAATGATCCAATGATCCGTAATAGGATTTTATTTTACCTAAAAAATGTTATATGGATGTACTAAACAATTTAAGGACATATACTGTGTTTGTTTGACTGAAATCATGGCTTTTGTTAAAAAAAAAAAAAAAAAAAAAAAGAGGAAGAACGGAGAAATGGATGCAGTGAGGAAGAACGAAGAAGAAATAACAAAATAGGAAAGGGAGATACATAATTAATGAAAAAAGATTAAGGAAAATAGTGAACATAAATCATAATTACAAAATAATTAATTTTTTTTTTATAAAAAAGATGATTATTTAAAGAAGGAAAATATAAATTGGAAAATAAGAGTAAATCCATATCTAATGGTGTGCAATTTGAGTTTGGTTCTTGCATCTTTCGAATTTATTTCTAAAGGATCATTTCTCTTCATAAAAGCAGTATCCATGTCTCATGAATGTTAGCCTAATTGCAGATGGTAATGCTTAAAAGGATTATAATCCTTCGTCCCTACGAGTTTTTGTTCAGCATGATGTGGTACCAAAAAGAACTAGGCAAGATTTCTGATTCTCAAGTGCATATGATTCCTCATTCTCAAGTGCAAATCATTTGAAATCCATTTGCTTTCCTCAATTTTTTTCGTATTCAAATCCTAGCATACATGCTTTTTGTCAACACTACAAAGTCCAAGCGGAGCCTAACATTTTGAGACAACTTGCTAGTTTCAGATTGAATCCTTGCTGTGACATTTGTTTCCATTCAATATTGTTCTACACTTCTACTGCATATTATTGCTCAGAGATTTCATCTTCTGTAAATTCCTTGCAGGAGCTCCAGCTGGAAAGATGCCTCCCGGCTTTCGCCCATTGGAAGTTAAGCCGCTCATCGGATCTCCAGGAGCAGAAAAAATCTCCAGCTTTATCAAACATGATGGAGGAAATGAGGTGGCAGACCTATTGAGGCACATCGGTATTGACCCTCCTCCTTCTGATGATGGTGATTAGGGTAAAAATGGTGGCTCTGAAGCTTCCTTCGGTCGAAGGTGGTGGCTCCATTGCCCTCTGTAATTTTAATTTATAAAGAAACAACATGATTGAGTAGGGAGCAATTAGCTTCATTTTTGTAATGAAGTTCCTCCAAATTACAATCCAAAGGTCAACAAGTTTTTGGTTTGATAGGGCTATCCTTTATACTGTTGGATTTATTACTCTTCTTTCTTCTTTTCTCCTATCCTTCAGATCTCTCATTCATACCAACTCATTTACACAAAATCTAATGCTTTAATTTCTTCTTGATCCAGTTTTAAATGCTCTTAGATTTTCCCCCTTTTTTCACATTTAGTTTAGTTTTAAATTATGATCGAAACTCAATAATGTAATCTTATAACACAATAAAAATTCATCTCTCATACGAATTTCTCTAAATTAAAATCTGGAAGTTCTAGGTTCTAGCCCATAAAGCTTTCCAGTCATTGTGATTCGTTGGCCACACCAAAATCATCACAAACTTGTAAATGCTCATCATTTCTTCATTGAAATTGAGAATCTATACAAGATGAAGGGGTGTATAGGGATTTAAAATGATTTCGGAATGTTTTCAAATATAGGAGCATTTAATTAAGATTTTAATTGATTCTATTAAAAAATTGGTGTATTCAATTATGATTTTAATAATTTTTTTTTAAAAAAAATCCTTCAAAATTCAGGTGTATTCAATTAGATTTTAAAGTACAAAATTCCGGAGAAGCTAAAAATTTAGTATATATCTCGCCACAAAATCGCAATCCCCCGTTCGGTCACGCCTACAGGGCCCTTGATTTAGAAATTAGCATCCTACTCCAAAACAAATAATCCATTAAAGTCATCCTCTAAGATGACAGCAACCTTCAAAACTACTGATATAACAGACTTAATCATGACCCTCCACCTGTCCAACCTCTCCTACACATCAATGGACAGTATTGCAGTTTTACTTTTTCCACTGGCATTTAATCTGTCACTGCTAAAATTATGTTCCCAGTCGAGCCTATCTATTCGAGGAATATTCTCCGTTTACAGGTAGATCCATGGCATGGAATTCTCGGAGCCCTTCATATTATAAAACTCCCGGTCACACATAATTCTATCTCATAAAACACATATTTATTCTTATTCAAGGAGAAAGCTTTATTAGCTCCATCTGATTTTTTACTTAAAGAGCAGGCAGAGAGAAGCTGGGCAACACCATGGCTTCCTCACACTGTAAGCTGCTTACTTGTCTCTAAGGATTGAATTTCTAGTTTTTTTTTTTCAGTCTTCTTCTTGTTGATGGTTTCATTTTCTCAATGTTTATTTGTTCATGGCTTCTGGATTTCCTCAGTTCTGTAAAAAGTTCGAAACTTGAAATTTTTTTGGTCATTGGATATCTGTGATACGCTTCTGAGTTCTGATCTTTGTTGTCTATCTTATTTTCCTTTGGAAATTGCTTTTCTGGGTTTGTTGAAGCTGGACTTTTTTTTTACCATAGCAAATGAAAATTGGATCGGCAAAAGTTGATAGGGTGAATTTAGAGAAATATAACCATTGCATTTTGTGGAAATTGCTCCTTAGTTGGAAATGCCTTCAAAATTTGTTAATTTAGCAAAATGATCATCCACTGTAAGGTGTAAATGTGAGATTGCGGTTCTCATACTGTGTATAGTCAGTTGTTTTAGTTGGATGAGACATTTGGTTTTCTAAATATGGTAAATCTTATGTATGGAAAGGGACAGACTAATTTCTATTGCAACTATGGTATATAGTTAAGACTCATAAGTTGGATGCCAATCTGAATTAGCAAGTTTATTGACTTCTAGGATAGCAACACTCTGAATATATTCATTCTCAAAACTACGAAAATGAACGTACTTCGGTCACCTAATTACGTATGTAGGCCAGCAGCATTTTTGATTAAAATGCTTTTACATTTCTCAGGCTTTGTTTCTTTTGTGTTCCTATTACTGCTTGTTGGTTGTTCCGGAAGGCCAATCTATCCACTTCCTAGTAAATCAGGTCAATCCAACAGGCAGCCTTTACAAACTTTTCGCCCATACAATGTTGCTCACCGGGGTTCAAATGGAGAAATTCCAGAAGAAACTGCAGCTGCATACATGGTACTAATACTCATAAACAACATCCAGTAAATGAAAAGAATTTGTTGGTAGATGAGTACTAAAACAGCTGTTCTTGCAGAGAGCTATTGAAGAGGGTGCTGACTTCATTGAAACAGATATTCTATCTTCTAAAGATGGTGTTCTTATATGCTTTCATGACGTGACCCTTGATGAAACAACTGATGTTTCACAACATAAGGAGTTTGTGAATCGTAAAAGAACCTATGAGGTTCAAGGGGTCAACACTACTGGTTTTTTTACTGGTATGTGAAGCCCTTCTTCTTTCAAGACCTTTTGAATTGCTAATCTAACTGAATATGATCAGATTGTGCTGATGGGTTATTTTGTTCATCCAACATTATCAACGGGAAAATTAGAAGTTACTTTAACCATATGCAGTTGATTTTACACTAGAAGAACTGAAGTCATTACGAGTGAAACAGAGATACCCATTTCGCGATCAACAATATAATGGTTAGTTCCTATTTCGGGTAAATAACATTGAATTTAAGCATGCATGTTGCATCTTTTGTATCGTAATCCATATCTTTTCCTTTACAGTAAAAGATATAGATCATTGTATCAAAAATTTCTAATTTTGTATAGGGGCAAATATAAGGATGGTTGAATATATTCTTTTCTGTGTATCCCTCAGGAAAATTTCCTATTATCACATTTGAAGAGTTCATTTCAATCGCACTGGATGCACCCAGAATTGTTGGAATATATCCGGAGATTAAAAATCCAGTCTTGATCAACCAGCATGTGAGTATCTGGAAATTTTGGTTCATTGTAATGAATCTGATACGTAACTGTTTCTCTATCACTTGGCTAATTGGCTAATGTTTTATTTGATGACAGGTAACATGGCCGAATGGTAAGAGATTTGAGGACCAGTTTGTGGAGACACTTAAGAAATATGGGTACGAGGGCTCATACATGTCCGAAGACTGGTTGAAACAGCCCGTATTTATCCAGTCATTTGCTCCAACTTCACTCGTATATGTATCAAATCTGACAAACTCACCCAAGATCTTCTTAATTGACGATGTTACAATTCCAACCCAAGACACAAATCAGGTTTCTGTTCTTCCTCTAGTTATCTCCCCATGGACTAGTTATGCAGTCTCACTGACATCAAATTGATGCGTGCAGTCGTATTGGGAAATTACTTCGGATCCCTACCTTGACTACATTAAAGATTATGTGGTAGGCATTGGACCATGGAAGGATACTGTGGTTCCGGTAGAAAACAATTATGTGCAAACACCAACTGATCTGGTCTCCCGAGCCCATGCCCATGACCTACAGGTAGGTATCTTCGCTGCAACGACTATATGCTTGTTTTGGGGTTATGCATTATGAAAAATGCAAATAGTCATGGTATACTCTAGACAAAAAAAGGACTCTAAAAGTTCTCTGAGAGCTCAACCAGCTTCTAAAATAACGAAGTTGCAACATCTCTGTTTGATTTTCTACGATTTTTCTACTGAAATGTGAATGCTTAAGCTCATTGTGTTCGTATATATTCCCAACTTCAATGCAGGTGCACCCATACACTTACCGAAATGAGAACTTGTTCCTGCACTTGGACTTTCATCAAGATCCATACGTGGAGTACGATTATTGGATTAACAAGATAGGTGTTGATGGACTTTTTACAGACTTCACAGGCACCCTGCATAATTTTCAAGAGTGGACCTCCTTTAATGGAAGTGATATCCAAAAAGCATCAAACTTGTTGCATAAAATAGCAGCATTGGTCTCTTCATACAAAAGGGCATAAGATACATACTACACTTTTTAGGTATCGTTTTTAGCTTGTCATTTTTCTTAATTGCAGCAACCTCTGCACTTGTAAACTTAGTTCAGAAAAGGTGGTTTCTAGGTTTTTATGTTATACAATTCGATCAAATTCAATGTATTTTGAAAATTTATGCTTATGTTATTCATTCTAGAAGGTTTAGACATTAAAGTTCCCCCGCCTTCATCATGATATCATCATAAAGGGCTCATATAAGAGAATTGATATGAAGGAAAACTATCCTCTACTAATTCTACATCGAATTATACAATCCACCAAACAAGCCCCCTATGATATTATTGATCGACTAATCATCATACTCTAAGTGTCTGCATAAGATATCACTTCTAAGATTTCAATTTAGTAACTTCTCAAACTTCATTGGCATTCATCAAAAAATTGGCAATTGCACAGAAGATTTTAAAAAGAACTTCATTTATACAAAGCTAACAAGTAACAACCAGTCATTTCTAGAATGCCAACAAAAACCACCTGAACTGTTCTTAAGAAAATGACATACACAAGTCGGGTATAATAACCAACATTTCAACTAAACCTAACTGTCATTCCCAGTACAAAGTACAAACCCCAACACATTGCCCAGGCAACATCCTTGGATCCTTTCCACTTCAAGAAGATTGCAGACTATTCGATTAAGCTTTCATCTTAGATATCTCTTCAAGCAGAAACTTTGATTCAGCAGCAAAATCAACAGGGGCAACTGCCCTGGCAGTTATCCTCTTCCTCTTCTCATTATTGTATTCGTTCTGAGTAACACTGACCCTAAAAAGATGAGGAACCCAAGTCGCTTGCTTCAACTTCAGTTGGTACTCGTTCTCATCTCCCTCCTGAAAGTGCAAGATTTTCAACAATTAGAAACCATCAAGGTAAACTTAGGACGAGTGTAGGCATGCCAAGACAAGAATATAAACCTGTGATTTCAATTTGTCAAGCTCATCTGCTGAGCACCCAATGACCCTCTCGGCTTCATCATTAAATAAAGAAAGATATGTTTCTCCACTTGGATCAGTGATTCTTGCAACTAATATATACCTGGAATAGAAAACCAAATGTAATGAGAAGATGGGAACTGGCATAACAACGCCAACATCAACCTTATCATGGAATACTGAACCCGAATCTTACCTTAAACTACATTCTTCATCATTTTTCTGGCACACTTCACACCAGTAACCAGACCCAATTGCTTCAGTCACTTTCTTGTTGCAAGTTTTGCATGCACGGTACCACATTGCCTGATCAGGCTTGATGGAACTTATATATGCTCTAACACTGAAAAACACAGGCTGTGCCGAGAATAATACAGAATATTCAGCACAATCACAAGATAATTTTCAATCCTACCATAAATTTCAAGTAAAAGGCTTTCAATATTCTCACTTAAGCAACCAAATTGTAGTAATTAATACCTTATCTTCGCCCAAAGAGGGGTCTTCAGAAATATGAGACAGGGACACTCTGTCAGAATACATGGACCTTGCTCCATTCCTGGCTAATGGGCTCATGCCATTACCAACAGAGGCCAATGAAGCTCCTTTACCTTCAGATTCATACCTACCAATGAAGTGTTTTTTAAATCAATAATCATATATGGAAGAATTAACAATGCTGAGATGAAGAAAAGAGAAGGTAATAGTCTGGTGAGGAATAACTTACCAACACCTCAACCTTTCTGCTTCAGGTAAACCTGGATTTACCAATATTGTGCTTCTGCTCAACGTTGACAATGATACACCTGCAACATTATATAAAAAAGGAACTTTGTTATTTTTTCCCTTCCAATATGCATAATTTCATAAAAACTGTGAACTTCAAAAGGATACCTTGGAAGTCTCCTACTTTGAGGGACTTGATAGCAACTATGGGAGATTGGTCAGCAACTTCCAGCAATTCCTGGCCTACAGTAGTTGCAAGCTCACCCCACAAAGAAACCACAACTGTCTTTTTCCTGCAATTCAGATACTATTTGTTTCAATGTAAAGCATTAACATAAGGCAATAGCAGTAAGCGATAAGTAATATCAACTTACGTTTCATCAGCAATGGTGATATCACGCTTTGGGATGCTCTCATTGTTGCTCTTCCTTCTAATGCTCATTGTTGGAGACACACTTTGAACAACTCCAATAACATCTGAGAGATGGATAAAAAATGCGTACATGAGTAAACAGGAAACTTAAAACACTCATTCCAACATGGATTCTGAGGTTTGGATGCTTACCCACAAGCTCCTTCCCATTAACATGGGGACCCAGCATATCAACTGGTACAAAACTGAATTTCGTTCCAGGCACAAAAGTTGCTTCATTGCTAGCCTCTTCCACTTCAGAACTCTCATTTAAAGTCATTTCATAATCATTTTGCACCGTCTGAAACTGCTTGTTAGCAACTCTTAGAGATCCCTTTGAAATGTAATAAACCTTCCCCAATTCAAATTTCTCATAAAACTTCTTTGCAGCTTCATTAAACATGGTTGCTTGAATTTGTGTGCCCTAAACAATAGTAAACACATTTGCACAAAAGTTAGAATCACAAGAAAGCACAACTGGGGCCAAAATATCAACAACTTCAAACAACTCGTTTACTTACATCTTCATCTGTTAACTCCACATTAAAGACACAGCCTTCGCCTCTAGCATTCCTGTAAGTACGCATAGTACCCTTGTTCGTAACACGAACCTTTATGGTCCAATTCCCTTGATAGGGATTCAAGGAAACAAGTGGCTGAATCCTTCGGGTCATGGCCATTCGAGCAGTAGGGGCGTTACTGAAATTAATTCACATAAAAAAGTGACACTGTCAATACACACAGCCATGAATTCCATAACAACCACAACAGCTTGACAAAAACCAAAACACTTACTTTGCATTCTGCTCATGCACAATTTGAGCAGCTGATTTGGAAACCACTTCTTGTTTGGGCTTCAAAATAATGCCAACTTCTTCCTTTTTCACCTCGCGTTTGACCTCACTTTTTATCTCTGCGTCAAGTGCAGGTGAGACAACCTCACTTTTTAATAAGGTTAATATTCAAGATTTATATTGTAATTTCTCATTCCCTATAGTATCATTGTATAAAAAAAATAAATAAAATCGAGCAGTTAAAGTGGACAAATTTAAATTCACCTCCTTCCCTCATACTCAATGTGAAACCTCCTTTATATTACTTATCATATTGAAATCCAAGCCCTCCCCAGTCCCCTCCCTCTCCAATTTTTTTTTACTTCTTTCAAGATTTTTTTTTATCGTTCTTCTTTTGGTCTAGGGGGATTCTCTTTGATACTCATAGAGATGTAGTTAATAAATCGAATAATCCAACGTTCTTTGTGTCAATTTCATTGTTTTTTTTTTCTTCAAGCTTATTTTCTTGTACCTACTCTAGCTATTGTCATGGTGATGATCATAGTCACGAGTTTCGGCGTCCCGACAGCTCATGGTGTTGTTGAAGCTCTTGTCTTCGTGGGCTTGATCTGTCTTTACAAAATTTTAACTCGTAATGCAGCATGTGAGTTTTGAGTTTTGATCGAGTGATCCCGGTACTCCATTAATGGTTGTGGTGTTAATTATAGAGGATTGACATATCTACCATATGATAGTGGACTTATTATTATCTTCTTTGGAATTCCGAGGAAACGGTAATAACGAAAGTGATAGGCAGCAGTTAGTGGTGGAAGTGGCCATTTTGTACCTTTTGTTCGGTTTTTATGTTTTTTCTTCTTATTTTACTTTGTAAAAATAAGTCAACCCGCTCTTATTTCAGGTTAGTTGTGTTTGGAATTCCCTTTTGTGAGATTGTAAAGATTAGTTGTTCATGCAATAATGGTCTTGATGATACTTAGGGGATTCAAGTTATATTATTTTATGCATTATTCCCTTTAGATAATTTTGATAAATATCGAGTTTAATCACTAAAGGTATTTACCCATATTTTTCGTCAAACTATTATGATCTAGTTTATGTTTGTTTTGTATTTTTATTTTATGAATAAATTTTCGCATATTCTAAAAACATAATAAAACGCCTTCCGAGTGCTAAAAAATCAACCGAACAATAAGAAAATTACTCTATCAAGCCCGATGAAGCAGAAGTTAAACCCCCACAAAACAAAAACCAAACAAATAAAATATGAAAAAGGTTCCTCATGAAGCCAAAAGCTATTTTATTTGTAGACAAATCAAATTTGACACGTGCACATAAATTTTTAAGGATAAATGATCCAATGATCCGTAACAGGATTTTATTTTACCTAAAAAATGTTATATGGATGTACTAAACAATTTAAGGACATATACTGTGTTTGTTTGACTGAAATCATGGCTTTTGTTAAAAAAAAAAAAAAAAAAAAAAAAAGAGGAAGAACGGAGAAATGGATGCAGTGAGGAAGAACGAAGAAGAAATAACAAAATAGGAAAGGGAGATACATAATTAATGAAAAAGATTAAGGAAAATAGTGAACATAAATCATAATTACAAAATAATTAATTTTTTTTTTATAAAAAAGATGATTATTTAAAGAAGGAAAATATAAATTGGAAAATAAGAGTAAATCCATATCTAATGGTGTGCAATTTGAGTTTGGTTCTTGCATCTTTCGAATTTATTTCTAAAGGATCATTTCTCTTCATAAAAGCAGTATCCATGTCTCATGAATGTTAGCCTAATTGCAGATGGTAATGCTTAAAAGGATTATAATCCTTCGTCCCTACGAGTTTTTGTTCAGCATGATGTGGTACCAAAAAGAACTAGGCAAGATTTCTGATTCTCAAGTGCATATGATTCCTCATTCTCAAGTGCAAATCATTTGAAATCCATTTGCTTTCCTCAATTTTTTTCGTATTCAAATCCTAGCATACATGCTTTTTGTCAACACTACAAAGTCCAAGCGGAGCCTAACATTTTGAGACAACTTGCTAGTTTCAGATTGAATCCTTGCTGTGACATTTGTTTCCATTCAATATTGTTCTACACTTCTACTGCATATTATTGCTCAGAGATTTCATCTTCTGTAAATTCCTTGCAGGAGCTCCAGCTGGAAAGATGCCTCCCGGCTTTCGCCCATTGGAAGTTAAGCCGCTCATCGGATCTCCAGGAGCAGAAAAAATCTCCAGCTTTATCAAACATGATGGAGGAAATGAGGTGGCAGACCTATTGAGGCACATCGGTATTGACCCTCCTCCTTCTGATGATGGTGATTAGGGTAAAAATGGTGGCTCTGAAGCTTCCTTCGGTCGAAGGTGGTGGCTCCATTGCCCTCTGTAATTTTAATTTATAAAGAAACAACATGATTGAGTAGGGAGCAATTAGCTTCATTTTTGTAATGAAGTTCCTCCAAATTACAATCCAAAGGTCAACAAGTTTTTGGTTTGATAGGGCTATCCTTTATACTGTTGGATTTATTACTCTTCTTTCTTCTTTTCTCCTATCCTTCAGATCTCTCATTCATACCAACTCATTTACACAAAATCTAATGCTTTAATTTCTTCTTGATCCAGTTTTAAATGCTCTTAGATTTTCCCCCTTTTTTCACATTTAGTTTAGTTTTAAATTATGATCGAAACTCAATAATGTAATCTTATAACACAATAAAAATTCATCTCTCATACGAATTTCTCTAAATTAAAATCTGGAAGTTCTAGGTTCTAGCCCATAAAGCTTTCCAGTCATTGTGATTCGTTGGCCACACCAAAATCATCACAAACTTGTAAATGCTCATCATTTCTTCATTGAAATTGAGAATCTATACAAGATGAAGGGGTGTATAGGGATTTAAAATGATTTCGGAATGTTTTCAAATATAGGAGCATTTAATTAAGATTTTAATTGATTCTATTAAAAAATTGGTGTATTCAATTATGATTTTAATAATTTTTTTTTAAAAAAAATCCTTCAAAATTCAGGTGTATTCAATTAGATTTTAAAGTACAAAATTCCGGAGAAGCTAAAAATTTAGTATATATCTCGCCACAAAATCGCAATCCCCCGTTCGGTCACGCCTACAGGGCCCTTGATTTAGAAATTAGCATCCTACTCCAAAACAAATAATCCATTAAAGTCATCCTCTAAGATGACAGCAACCTTCAAACTACTGATATAACAGACTTAATCATGACCCTCCACCTGTCCAACCTCTCCTACACATCAATGGACAGTATTGCAGTTTTACTTTTTCCACTGGCATTTAATCTGTCACTGCTAAAATTATGTTCCCAGTCGAGCCTATCTATTCGAGGAATATTCTCCGTTTACAGGTAGATCCATGGCATGGAATTCTCGGAGCCCTTCATATTATAAAACTCCCGGTCACACATAATTCTATCTCATAAAACACATATTTATTCTTATTCAAGGAGAAAGCTTTATTAGCTCCATCTGATTTTTTACTTAAAGAGCAGGCAGAGAGAAGCTGGGCAACACCCATGGCTTCCTCACACTGTAAGCTGCTTACTTGTCTCTAAGGATTGAATTTCTAGTTTTTTTTTTTCAGTCTTCTTCTTGTTGATGGTTTCATTTTCTCAATGTTTATTTGTTCATGGCTTCTGGATTTCCTCAGTTCTGTAAAAAGTTCGAAACTTGAAATTTTTTTGGTCATTGGATATCTGTGATACGCTTCTGAGTTCTGATCTTTGTTGTCTATCTTATTTTCCTTTGGAAATTGCTTTTCTGGGTTTGTTGAAGCTGGACTTTTTTTTTACCATAGCAAATGAAAATTGGATCGGCAAAAGTTGATAGGGTGAATTTAGAGAAATATAACCATTGCATTTTGTGGAAATTGCTCCTTAGTTGGAAATGCCTTCAAAATTTGTTAATTTAGCAAAATGATCATCCACTGTAAGGTGTAAATGTGAGATTGCGGTTCTCATACTGTGTATAGTCAGTTGTTTTAGTTGGATGAGACATTTGGTTTTCTAAATATGGTAAATCTTATGTATGGAAAGGGACAGACTAATTTCTATTGCAACTATGGTATATAGTTAAGACTCATAAGTTGGATGCCAATCTGAATTAGCAAGTTTATTGACTTCTAGGATAGCAACACTCTGAATATATTCATTCTCAAAACTACGAAAATGAACGTACTTCGGTCACCTAATTACGTATGTAGGCCAGCAGCATTTTTGATTAAAATGCTTTTACATTTCTCAGGCTTTGTTTCTTTTGTGTTCCTATTACTGCTTGTTGGTTGTTCCGGAAGGCCAATCTATCCACTTCCTAGTAAATCAGGTCAATCCAACAGGCAGCCTTTACAAACTTTTCGCCCATACAATGTTGCTCACCGGGGTTCAAATGGAGAAAATTCCAGAAGAAACTGCAGCTGCATACATGGTACTAATACTCATAAACAACATCCAGTAAATGAAAAGAATTTGTTGGTAGATGAGTACTAAAACAGCTGTTCTTGCAGAGAGCTATTGAAGAGGGTGCTGACTTCATTGAAACAGATATTCTAATCTTCTAAAGATGGTGTTCTTATATGCCTTTCATGACGTGACCCTTGATGAAACAAACTGATGTTTCACAACATAAGGAGTTTGTGAATCGTAAAAGAACCTATGAGGTTCAAGGGGTCAACACTACTGGTTTTTTTACTGGTATGTGAAGCCCTTCTTCTTTCAAGACCTTTTGAATTGCTAATCTAACTGAATATGATCAGATTGTGCTGATGGGTTATTTTGTTCATCCCAACATTATCAACTGGAAAATTAGAAGTTACTTTAACCATATGCAGTTGATTTTACACTAGAAGAACTGAAGTCATTACGAGTGAAACAGAGATACCCATTTCGCGATCAACAATATAATGGTTAGTTCCTATTTCGGGTAAATAACATTGAATTTAAGCATGCATGTTGCATCTTTTGTATCGTAATCCATATCTTTTCCTTTACAGTAAAAGATATAGATCATTGTATCAAAAATTTCTAATTTTGTATAGGGGGCAAATATAAGGATGGTTGAATATATTCTTTTTCTGTGTATCCCTCAGGAAAATTTCCTATTATCACATTTGAAGAGTTCATTTCAATCGCACTGGATGCACCCAGAATTGTTGGAATATATCCGGAGATTAAAAATCCAGTCTTGATCAACCAGCATGTGAGTATCTGGAAATTTTGGTTCATTGTAATGAATCTGATACGTAACTGTTTCTCTATCACTTGGCTAATTGGCTAATGTTTTATTTGATGACAGGTAACATGGCCGAATGGTAAGAGATTTGAGGACCAGTTTGTGGAGACACTTAAGAAATATGGGTACGAGGGCTCATACATGTCCGAAGACTGGTTGAAACAGCCCGTATTTATCCAGTCATTTGCTCCAACTTCACTCGTATATGTATCAAATCTGACAAACTCACCCAAGATCTTCTTAATTGACGATGTTACAATTCCAACCCAAGACACAAATCAGGTTTCTGTTCTTCCTCTAGTTATCTCCCCATGGACTAGTTATGCAGTCTCACTGACATCAAATTGATGCGTGCAGTCGTATTGGGAAATTACTTCGGATCCCTACCTTGACTACATTAAAGATTATGTGGTAGGCATTGGACCATGGAAGGATACTGTGGTTCCGGTAGAAAACAATTATGTGCAAACACCAACTGATCTGGTCTCCCGAGCCCATGCCCATGACCTACAGGTAGGTATCTTCGCTGCAACGACTATATGCTTGTTTTGGGGTTATGCATTATGAAAAATGCAAATAGTCATGGTATACTCTAGACAAAAAAAGGACTCTAAAAGTTCTCTGAGAGCTCAACCAGCTTCTAAAATAACGAAGTTGCAACATCTCTGTTTGATTTTCTACGATTTTTCTACTGAAATGTGAATGCTTAAGCTCATTGTGTTCGTATATATTCCCAACTTCAATGCAGGTGCACCCATACACTTACCGAAATGAGAACTTGTTCCTGCACTTGGACTTTCATCAAGATCCATACGTGGAGTACGATTATTGGATTAACAAGATAGGTGTTGATGGACTTTTTACAGACTTCACAGGCACCCTGCATAATTTTCAAGAGTGGACCTCCTTTAATGGAAGTGATATCCAAAAAGCATCAAACTTGTTGCATAAAATAGCAGCATTGGTCTCTTCATACAAAAGGGCATAAGATACATACTACACTTTTTAGGTATCGTTTTTAGCTTGTCATTTTTCTTAATTGCAGCAACCTCTGCACTTGTAAACTTAGTTCAGAAAAGGTGGTTTCTAGGTTTTTATGTTATACAATTCGATCAAATTCAATGTATTTTGAAAATTTATGCTTATGTTATTCATTCTAGAAGGTTTAGACATTAAAGTTCCCCCGCCTTCATCATGATATCATCATAAAGGGCTCATATAAGAGAATTGATATGAAGGAAAACTATCCTCTACTAATTCTACATCGAATTATACAATCCACCAAACAAGCCCCCTATGATATTATTGATCGACTAATCATCATACTCTAAGTGTCTGCATAAGATATCACTTCTAAGATTTCAATTTAGTAACTTCTCAAACTTCATTGGCATTCATCAAAAAATTGGCAATTGCACAGAAGATTTTAAAAAGAACTTCATTTATACAAAGCTAACAAGTAACAACCAGTCATTTCTAGAATGCCAACAAAAACCACCTGAACTGTTCTTAAGAAAATGACATACACAAGTCGGGTATAATAACCAACATTTCAACTAAACCTAACTGTCATTCCCAGTACAAAGTACAAACCCCAACACATTGCCCAGGCAACATCCTTGGATCCTTTCCACTTCAAGAAGATTGCAGACTATTCGATTAAGCTTTCATCTTAGATATCTCTTCAAGCAGAAACTTTGATTCAGCAGCAAAATCAACAGGGGCAACTGCCCTGGCAGTTATCCTCTTCCTCTTCTCATTATTGTATTCGTTCTGAGTAACACTGACCCTAAAAAGATGAGGAACCCAAGTCGCTTGCTTCAACTTCAGTTGGTACTCGTTCTCATCTCCCTCCTGAAAGTGCAAGATTTTCAACAATTAGAAACCATCAAGGTAAACTTAGGACGAGTGTAGGCATGCCAAGACAAGAATATAAACCTGTGATTTCAATTTGTCAAGCTCATCTGCTGAGCACCCAATGACCCTCTCGGCTTCATCATTAAATAAAGAAAGATATGTTTCTCCACTTGGATCAGTGATTCTTGCAACTAATATATACCTGGAATAGAAAACCAAATGTAATGAGAAGATGGGAACTGGCATAACAACGCCAACATCAACCTTATCATGGAATACTGAACCCGAATCTTACCTTAAACTACATTCTTCATCATTTTTCTGGCACACTTCACACCAGTAACCAGACCCAATTGCTTCAGTCACTTTCTTGTTGCAAGTTTTGCATGCACGGTACCACATTGCCTGATCAGGCTTGATGGAACTTATATATGCTCTAACACTGAAAAACACAGGCTGTGCCGAGAATAATACAGAATATTCAGCACAATCACAAGATAATTTTCAATCCTACCATAAATTTCAAGTAAAAGGCTTTCAATATTCTCACTTAAGCAACCAAATTGTAGTAATTAATACCTTATCTTCGCCCAAAGAGGGGTCTTCAGAAATATGAGACAGGGACACTCTGTCAGAATACATGGACCTTGCTCCATTCCTGGCTAATGGGCTCATGCCATTACCAACAGAGGCCAATGAAGCTCCTTTACCTTCAGATTCATACCTACCAATGAAGTGTTTTTTAAATCAATAATCATATATGGAAGAATTAACAATGCTGAGATGAAGAAAAGAGAAGGTAATAGTCTGGTGAGGAATAACTTACCAACACCTCAACCTTTCTGCTTCAGGTAAACCTGGATTTACCAATATTGTGCTTCTGCTCAACGTTGACAATGATACACCTGCAACATTATATAAAAAAGGAACTTTGTTATTTTTTCCCTTCCAATATGCATAATTTCATAAAAACTGTGAACTTCAAAAGGATACCTTGGAAGTCTCCTACTTTGAGGGACTTGATAGCAACTATGGGAGATTGGTCAGCAACTTCCAGCAATTCCTGGCCTACAGTAGTTGCAAGCTCACCCCACAAAGAAACCACAACTGTCTTTTTCCTGCAATTCAGATACTATTTGTTTCAATGTAAAGCATTAACATAAGGCAATAGCAGTAAGCGATAAGTAATATCAACTTACGTTTCATCAGCAATGGTGATATCACGCTTTGGGATGCTCTCATTGTTGCTCTTCCTTCTAATGCTCATTGTTGGAGACACACTTTGAACAACTCCAATAACATCTGAGAGATGGATAAAAAATGCGTACATGAGTAAACAGGAAACTTAAAACACTCATTCCAACATGGATTCTGAGGTTTGGATGCTTACCCACAAGCTCCTTCCCATTAACATGGGGACCCAGCATATCAACTGGTACAAAACTGAATTTCGTTTCAGGCACAAAAGTTGCTTCATTGCTAGCCTCTTCCACTTCAGAACTCTCATTTAAAGTCATTTCATAATCATTTTGCACCGTCTGAAACTGCTTGTTAGCAACTCTTAGAGATCCCTTTGAAATGTAATAAACCTTCCCCAATTCAAATTTCTCATAAAACTTCTTTGCAGCTTCATTAAACATGGTTGCTTGAATTTGTGTGCCCTAAACAATAGTAAACACATTTGCACAAAAGTTAGAATCACAAGAAAGCACAACTGGGGCCAAAATATCAACAACTTCAAACAACTCGTTTACTTACATCTTCATCTGTTAACTCCACATTAAAGACACAGCCTTCGCCTCTAGCATTCCTGTAAGTACGCATAGTACCCTTGTTCGTAACACGAACCTTTATGGTCCAATTCCCTTGATAGGGATTCAAGGAAACAAGTGGCTGAATCCTTCGGGTCATGGCCATTCGAGCAGTAGGGGCGTTACTGAAATTAATTCACATAAAAAAGTGACACTGTCAATACACACAGCCATGAATTCCATAACAACCACAACAGCTTGACAAAAACCAAAACACTTACTTTGCATTCTGCTCATGCACAATTTGAGCAGCTGATTTGGAAACCACTTCTTGTTTGGGCTTCAAAATAATGCCAACTTCTTCCTTTTTCACCTCGCGTTTGACCTCACTTTTTATCTCTGCGTCAAGTGCAGGTGAGACAACCTCACATTGTCTTACAAGGACGTAACTGAAACAGTGAAACAACCAGAAACAAATACTAAAATCCAATTCCCCAGATTTGAAAAAGAGATGCATAGAGAACTGATTACTTACTTTTCAGACTTGCCGGGAATCTCATTAACAACATATTCAAGAACGCGAACAAGACCCATGTTCTGAATGTTCCCAGAGGTTACTTGAGGAGCCAGCTGTGAGTTAAGCATTCCCCTCAGCTTCATCTTTCCATCATTGGCAGTAAACCTAAAAACCCATAAATGAAAAAAATACAAGAACCCAATTAGACCATGTTTCCCTCAAAAACCAAAACCGACCAAAAAATACCCAAAAATATTGAACTAGAAAAGTTATAAACTTTCATTTTAAAAGATTCAAGATGTAGATCTAGTAAGGCCTTTCTGAAAACCCAACCTAAATCCCGCAAAAAAATGCGATAAAAACAAAACAAACAGAGAAAACATGTATTTAGAACGTATCAGCAGAGTATTTATTAATCCATGGATGAATATAAATACCAAACACAATTTGAATTGATGGGTGAAGAAGAGAAAAACTCACATGAAAGACTTTCCCTTGGGAGTGAGATCGAGGATCTGAATAACGATCTCCGGCAGCTCAACCGACCCACTCGGATCTGGGCAAGCCAAAATGGTCGATATCGCATATGGGGTTGGTCCTAACTTCGCCATACTCAGCTCTTTTTCTCTCTTCTCTCCGCTGCTCTCTCTGTTTCTCTCCCTGTAATTTGAAGGCGAGTAGAGATACGACGAAAATAACAAGTGTCGTTGAGTGGGAATGGGGGTTTTTGTATGAGTAGGTTTCGGCGGGAGAATTTGTGATTTTCAAAATCATTTCCCGCAAGGCTTTGCAAGCAATCCTTTTCTACTTTTTTTGGCGCCAAAACGTGGTTTTATTTTCGGTTTGATTTTGTGGGCTGCCGCGCCCCCGCGGCCCGCGCCAGTTGGATTTTCCTTTCACCATTTTTACCATTTTGTTCTTCTATTGAAACTGGATTTACGATTTGACCATCAAGGCTTTCCTTACTTTCGAGATGGGCTGTAATATTATGGACCCATTCACGCTGTCATTATGAATATTAGCATTGGACCTAGTTAAGCCCGCAACATTTGGCTTGTATTTCCCTTTTCCCTTCTCAATTTAAATATCGGCTGACAATTTTGAATATGACTTAATAAACAATATGAAATCCATATGATTAATATTTTAAATCAATTTATTATGATACGTTTGGTTATTTGATTAATAATTCTTTACGTATATATGTATATATATTACATCTTTATAATTTTAAGATTATTAGGGATGAACTTATAATATAAGCTTATTAGGCTAAATACACTAGGAACAGAAAAAAAAATTCACAAAATGTATCAGGAATAGAAATTTGCCTCAATGTGCATAAGGAACAGATACAACATTAAAAACGTTGCACCATCGGTCAGTCTATGTTAATAACATTGTTTAAAATGCTGATGTGGTAATAATATTACACAATTTATAAGGGAAATTAAGACATTTGTTATATTTTATTAAATTTTATATTAAAAACATATTTTTTAAATTAAAACAAATTCTACAAATTAAAAACTCCCCCTCTCTCCCTCCCCAAGCCCCTCTTTTGTCTCCCTCTTTTGTCGCCTACCCATATCCCAGCTTTTTCTCCTTCATCATACTTAAAACCCAAATTCACCCACAAACCTTATCTTTCTCTTAGACCCAAGATTGGGTAATCAGCATAGATGAGAGCACAACCACCATTCCATTGCTAGTATATTTCTTAGCTCCCCTTAAGTTACAATATTTCTCACTCTCTATTTCCCTTCTTTGCCATGTCAGCCCAAGCTCAAAGCTTTATTCTTTATAGAAATATTCTAACGCTCTAATTAAAGGAGCACACTTTTTAACTTTTCATTTTTTATTTTTTATTTTTATTTTTGTGAGCTTCGTCGCCACCATTCCCGTCAACTTTTTCGAGTGACTCGTCTCGAGTCCACCTGCCAAGTACCTCTACATCGCCCTATCGGGAGCGCTCATCTCCTATCTTTCCTTTGGGTTATATTCCAACCTCCATTTCTTAGTCCTAATGCTACTCAGCTCCAATGCTACTTGGCTATGCTTCCATGGTCTTCGCTCGAAACCATTGTGGGATCATTACCTATCTCTTGCGAATTGTACACGGTGGGTAGGTCGCGGAAGATTCGACGCGCGGTTGGAATTGGAAAATGGGGTTTTTTGAAAAAAGAAGAAGATGACAATATTTGGAGTCAGTCTTGAATTGGTACCCAAATCTAAACCTATATGAGGAAACCAACAGAACAACATGATGCTAAAGCTTTACTAAAGCTCGAGCCATGGATTCGAATGATGAGGAGCTGCGATATTCAGTGAGAGTCGACATGGCCTTTGATGGGCTGAAAAAGTAGAGGAATGAGAAAGCAATATCGACGGAGATAGGTAGAATTTATTAGAAACCCATAACCATACTAGCATCAATAAAAACATCCCAGTCAGTTTTTCCGTTCTCAAATTGCTTAAAATCCCAAGTCCCATTGACCCATCTGAGCCAAGAGCTGCTACTTCATTTTCAGCATAGGTCTTGGTGGTGAAGAGAGGATTCTTGGGTCTAAGAGAAAGATAAGGTTTGTGGGTGAATTTGGGTTCGAAAGACAGAAGAGGGGCTTGGGGAGGGAAAGGGGAAGAGTTTTTAATTTTTAGAATTTGTTTTAATTTAAAAAATATGTTTTTAATATAAAATTTAATAAAATATAACAAATATTTTAATTGCCCTTCATAAATTGTGTACTATTACTGCCACGTCAGTATTTTAAACGACGTTACTAATATAGGCTAACGGATGGTGCAACGTTTTTTATGTTGCACCTGTTTTTGGGGCACATTGAGGCAAATTTATATTCCTAGGGCATTTTGAGATTGTTTTTTTTTTCCCTTGGTGCATTTAGCCTAATAAGCCTATAATACATTCATGATATTTTATAGTATATATTGATATTTTAGGGTGTATAACATAAATTCATAAAGTTAAAATGTCAAATAGTTTAGATTTGTTGAACTAATCGGATTTTAAGCACGACCTATTTATTAAATAAATTACACGAGTTACTTGGTTTATTAACAAATCAAATTCAGGTTGGTCATCTTTAACACAATTATTAAACGGGTCACATTCAAATTTGGCATATTTGGATAAAATATAGTTCATGTCATGACACAAACTCGCACGGCCCGACCGACTCATTGTCAGATCTTCACTTATTTTTTCTATTTTTCTTCTAAATATATGGTTCAGCCAAAACAAAACCCCTTTAAAAAACACCTGTAATTGTGCATGTAAAATTACAAGAAAAATTAACAGTGAAACAGAAGGGTGAAGAAGTAAGTTTTGTATTATCATGTATCAAATATTTACACTCACTATTGGAAAGACCTAAATGATTCATTGAATTAATCTCTATTAACGCTAACCACTTGTTAATTAACCTCACATTACAACTCCAAGGCCACAAAATATCCACCATATGTAATGTACAACCACACGAGATTAAACCACTAAGCTACAATATTAACTCTTTGACCTTTTGTTTTTTCAAATGCTGTTTCTTTTGTTCCAATATTTTTTGTTAACCACTTCTAACAGCAAGATGGGCAACAACAAGAGAAGCAAGGTATCCCCCATCTGCACTTTGCTACATTTGTTGTTTCAGATTTTGGGGTCGGAGACTGGGAAGTCGGAGTTTCTGTCGGCGTTTGCGGCCGTGAATCTCTCGGCGAGCGTGGCTTTGACGGCGAATGTTGTTTCTGCTTCATTGCATCTCCCCTCAGCGAAGCACTCACGTCTCCATCCCCTGCCAATCTTCACGTTTCAACAAATTAAGTCTCAGCTTTTTGTCTCAACAATATGCTAATGCTCCAAAGCAAAAACAAAAAAGACACATAAAAAATTCGAAACCTTAATTTTTTCGTTGTTTTAACTTACATTGGAAATGCAAAGGATTTTGTACTTCCATCAGAACAGTGAGAGAGGCAAGTTTCATGAAACTTCTTGCCCTCGACGGCAACAGGGGAGAAGGAGCTGGGTTTATCAGCTTCATGATTGCTTTCTTTCTGGGCTTCTTCCATTATGACCTGCCTCATGGTTTCTGCAGCTTTTTCTTCGGCTATTTTTGGGCTTGGTTGCTCATTCAAATTCCCACTGCTTTTTTTGGGAGGCTGCTGATATTCAGAGGGCTGCTGCTTAGATGGAGGCTGATTGCTTGTGAAGTCAATGGTATGGAGTGGACTACTAGGAGGATGCATCATCATATTTAAGTCACCAGGTAAACCCAGCTCGCCAGATTTACCCAACCAAGGAAACTGCTCTCTGGTAAAACTCATGTTCCCCATATGGATGCTGAAGAGGGACTCATTTGAAGCAGTGCTCCACTCCATTGGCGCTGTCGATTTGTTCCTCGCAAACACATAGTCTGGAATCCGATAAGAAGACGAAGCAGGGTCACCCGGTCTCTCCATCACTTGTGTGGGAGGAGATTGCGTTGCTGCTGGTGACGAATCAAGATCATCGATTTCTCGTTGAGGGTTCTTTGGCATTGACCCAGTGGGGCCTAGAAAATCATTATCGGTGTAATCTGAACCCGCCTGAGAGTTAGGACTTGCATTTGTAGCCAGTTCAAAGGCTTCAGAACCCTCAGATATAGAGTGATTAAAGTTTTCGCCTTTATTAGCTTCACCAAGATGATCAAGGCTTGTAGCTGGACTTGTTCTTGAATCACTGGCAATGATTCTTTCATCTCCAACTGGTGACGTCTGGTTTAGTCCGGGGTCCAAATCAGGCTTTTTGACGTTGTCTTCATCGGGTTTTTTCTGGGAAGTTTTGGTTTCGGGGGATTCAGAGGCTGCTGCTGCTGAGTGGAGAGAGTCTGAAGATGTTGGTAATGAGGAGGAGGGGGGGCTTAACCTTTGTCCCTCATCTGCAGATTCCATACTAGAAATTGTCCGGATTTTGGCTCCAGCAATCAAAAACCATCGGATTTCTGAAACAAGAAAATGAAAAAGAGAAATCATAAGGCTTTCCAATCCCATCACATTTGATAAGTACTCAAATAAACCCTGGTTAAAAAGATGGATTCTTTCATTGTTTGAGAGCTTCATTAACATTTTCCAGCCTAAAATTGTGGAAAAAAATAAGAAAATTGTAAAAGGGAAAAATTGAATAAAAATCAGAGTACTAAATTGAGACTTGAATCCATTGATTTGATTGAAAATCAGAAACCAGAATACACTCATACATGGGTTGCTCCCTCTGAAAATGAAACTTCTATCCTTCCATATTTTCATGCATGAAATTAATGGGAAGAAGTAAACCAACAACATTATATTCATGTGGATTATCATATTCAAATGAACAAATTGTATAACAAGATAAATGAATATGTCAATGCAAGAAGAACCTTGAAAAATCAGAAAGAAAAATCCATGAAATTTGACAAATTTGCATGAGTGCAATGCAGAAACCTACATGCAAAACCAATATCAAGAAATTTAGGTGCCCACAAAATCAAAGAGACTGCCAATCTCCTCTGGCCTTGAAAATGATAATGATTCTCCTCCTCCCTCGATGGCCTGAGAATCAGCAGTCTCGGTTAAGTATCGACGCAAAACCTACGAAGCAATGGGGGCTCAGATTGAAAATTAAAAGAAAGGAAAAAAAAAAGAAGACAAAATGGAAAACTAAAAAACAAAAATAAAATGGACAGTGAGGAGAGAGAGGCACCTGAGGCCAGGGGAGGATTATAAGGCCTTGCATATATTTAGGCGCTGCTCTCTCTCTCTCTCTCTCCATATAACAACCAGCTTGTGCCCCATTGCGCGTCCTCGACGTCTCAACTATTTTCTAAAATCCAAGGCTGTATTTGCCCTCATTGTCCTTGCTGTAGCTAAATCCACAAATAACTGAGATTCACCTCCATGTCGCTAAGTTTTGCTATCGACACGTGCATAATATTTACTCTGAATCAATTTATTTGATGTCTTGATATGTTTCTCTTTATATGTGATTGATAATAATATTTGTGGCTTGGTCAAAAAAGAAACGATAACATATTTGTGGATTGCTTGAGATTTTTAAAATCTTCTAAATTGACCAAGAAATAGATAGATTATTAAATGTTATCGTTTTACAGTCACACGTAATGCATTCCGTTAAAACATATTACGATATGAGTTTATAATTAAAGGACGACACGATTGAAATCCTTCATCTTTATACAATATTAATGAATATCTACTAATATTATAAAACATGTATTAGATATATATGTCGTAGTTGACTACCATATAATAACTCTTCCAGAAATAAAACCCTAAACTCATTTTATTTGAATATTAATTCATATTTCATTAGGAGTAAATTACTAAATTTTAGGGTCAAATTATTAACTACTTTAATTTAGGGTCAACCAATGTTGTTTCCATATTTACTCTACGAAAAATCATGAAAATTTGAAGCCCTAAACCGAATTTCAGGTTCATCTTAAGTTTTCTAATTAACCACTGGATTTTTCTCACCTCCATCTCTCTCAATTTTCTACCATTTCATTCATCAAATATATTTTTTGGGTTTGTTGAGTTTATTAGGAGGCTTCAGTTCAGTTGGCAACTCTATTATCCGACTCTTTCAAGGTTTCTTAACATGGAGGAGGAGGACTATAAACCCTACACGCCAAACCATGAAAGAGAACGACAAGTCGTTGCAGCAGCTCGCAGCGTAATGAAGGAACTGAGGTCAAGTATGTACCTGAACGATGAGTTGAGAAGAACCCTGTCTGATCTTGAATCCCACTTGTCCGCCATTTCTGAAACCGCCGCCAGAAGGGCCTTAGAATTCTCCCAGTTTGTGAATCAGTTCAAGAGCGCTGAGGAAACGGTTCTCAGTTGGGAGTCAAATGACCAACTAACACTCTGGGAATCGGGCCCTCTCGAAGCTTCCAAGTATCTAAAATCCGTTGATGAAATTCTCACACTCATACCCAACTTTAGAAGCTTTTACTCGGATGAGCATGGGGAGAACAACAACGGACTTCTCCGCCGAGCTGATTGTGTACTGGAGCTGGCAATGTTGAGACTCGAGGAGGAAATTATCCAAATTCTTGTTCTTCACCAGCAACACCCTGAGCCAGAGTACATGTCCTTCCGATCCGCCGGGACAGATATTGTTTATGATGGGTCGTTTGTTTCAACTGAGGAAGAATTTGTTGAGGAATCATCGCAGAAAAATAGCTCAGCTGATCAATCAGATGACTATTATGTTGTGGATTTGGTGCAGCCGTTGGTGACTCCCCATCTCAAGTCCATTGCAAGAGTTATGTTTGCTTCAAATTATGGCCCTGAGTTTTGCCAGTCTTTTATAAATGCAAGGAAACACGCCTTGAATGAGTACATAGATGCCCTCGGTCTTCGTAAATTTGAGATTGAAGATGTGATGAAAATGGATTGGACATGCTTAAACTTGGAGATTAAGAAATGGAACTGGGTTATGAAGATCATCGTCCGGGTCTATCTTGCTAGCGAGAAGAGGCTATGTGATCAAATCTTGGGGGACTTTGAGTCGGTCACTTCAGTTTGCTTTCTTGACTCCTCAAAGGATACAATGTCATGGCTCTTGAATTTTGGCGAAGCGGTAGCCCTAGGGCCTCGCCGGCCAGAGGAGCTGTTTTATGTGCTTGACATGTACGAGGTTGTTGCTGATCTTGTCCTGGATATAGAGACTCTGTTTGGAGATGAGATGAGGAATGAATTCGACGAGCTTATGAAGAAGTTAGGCAATTTAGCGAAGACAACATTCGTGGGATTCAAGAATGCCATTGCCTCCAACACGTCATCAAAGCCATTCTCTGGGGGTGGCATTCATCCCCTCACCAGATATGTCATGAATTACCTCAAGACCCTCACTGAATATGGAAATATCCTTAATCTGCTTACTGATTATGAGAGCATTCAAGATACAGATCCAAAGGCTCAAATCCCCCTTCAGTCAATCGCATATGCCTTGCAATCCAGCCTTGAGCACAGAACGAAATTGTACAAGGATGTCGCTTTACAACATGTTTTCTTGATGAACAACGTCAATTACATGGTGCAAAAGGTGAAGAACTCGAAGCTCATGTGTTTCCTCGGAGATCAATGGATAAGAGAACACATTGCTAAAGTGCAGCAGCATGCAACAAGTTACGAGAGAATCACTTGGAATCCAGTTCTTTCTCTGCTGAGATTCGAGAATCCGCTTTCGCATTCTCCCTCCAGGTCAAGTTTGAGGGAGAGGTGCAGGGCTTTCAGTGTTGCCTTTGAGCTGGTGTACAAGAGCCAGACAGGGTGGTCCATCCCGGATCTTAAGCTCCGCGAAGGTATACAGATTTTGATTTCACAGAATGTAATCCATGCATACCGGAATTTTGTTGGGGGAGTCTTGGGGAAGATCAATGATAAGGACATTAAGTACTCCGAGGATGATCTGGAGAAGTCTCTTTTCGATCTCTTTGGAGGCTCTCCAAGATTATTGAAACACAAAATTTTCACGCAAAAGCCGAAGCTTTGTTAATACAGTTTTGCATTTGTAGTATTTCTTGTGTTTTAAATGTGCCGGTCTGTCAAATATCACAGAAGAAAGATAAGAGTTTCGAGTAGTGTTGTATTGTAGACTTTTAGTGCTGTAAGTGGCACACGGGCCCGGCTTTTGCTGTTTCTATTGGAGTAAGCTCTGATAGACAAAAAGGTTTTAATCAGTAATCTCCAGTAACATGTTATGGAATTGATCTTGATCTCGAATCGAAGTGTTACAGTTATCTAAGAAGTCAGTACTTGAGTAATGGTAAATTGACTGGACATCCATATCCTCCCAATTTAAAGATAAAGATTTGCACTCTTGTCATTTCTATTCGATACAATGTGCTTGGATGTTTTTGAAAATGATGTTGGCAAACTTCAGTCCATATGGATGAGGTCCAGATTGCATGTCCAGAAGCCAAAAAGGAAACCAGAATGAAAAAAAAAAGACAGAGAAACCTGGAAGGTAAGGTGCAAAAAGGAAAGTAGAAGATTTAAGCACAAGCACCAAAGCAACTTCTTCTATTTCAATCGATACTCTAAGGACAATGATGGTTAAAAGCATAACTACAATTTAGAAGACAACCCGTGTGCCCTTATAATCTGATGCAAGCATTACATGTTTGTAAACTCTGCAGCTGGAAGTTAACCTTCTATATAACACGATATTCATTTTCATGTCTAAAACATGATGAGATTCAAAGAACATTGTACAACGAAAACTTCAAGGAAGAGCCGGGTCAATACATAGAACAGGACACCGAGCATGATTGACACGGGAAGAGCTGGAAGAGCTTTCTGATACAAAGCTAGGAGCATCAGAGTAACTCCCAGGCCGCCTATAATGGCAAGATAACAAGCATAGACTGTCATGAAATCATACATTGCTGCTCGCCCGACTAAAACACTGTAGAAGATAAAGTCTCCCAATCCCAGCTTGATTGAACCAGAGGATCCCAATCCAATCCCCTCAAGCACCAAGCTTTCACTTGCCACAATGACTTCCTGCCCGTGCTGCTGAGCATTTGTTATGTGTTCGAGCAATGGGGCAGAAATCTCTGGATCCCTGTTTAGAACCCGGCCTTCTTCAACCGTAACCGAATCACCATTGTCATTGGCATTCACAATAGGGTTAGGGTTTGACTCGGAATACCCATCCTCTCCCAAATCAGAAGAATTCTCATTTCTCCTTGCTCTCCAAACCCTCCTTTGATTCACACTACCATTGGAATTATGGGAATCATGAGGAGTTACCGGCCTAGCCTCGTAAACTAAAGCAGGAATTTCTTCATCCCTAGAGATTGCAAGCTCCACCAAGAGCTTCAGTGGCCCAACAGGCAGCAAAACAGCGGCAAGATCATACAATGCCATGGCAACGAGCAGCACCCAAGTTGTCCATTCAGGCAACAATGTAAACCAATAAGCAACCAGCATTCCAATAACAACCAAATATCCTTGTGTCACAAAAATTGCCATTTTTGACATGAACACAGCCAAGACACCGACAACAGTAAAATTGAACAAAAGAAGAAAAAATGTGACGGAATCAATGGGGACATTGCAGTCCTGAATCAAAAACAGGGCGATTTCGCCGCCCATAAATCCCAGCACAATAAAAGAAGAGAAACCCATGTAGATTTTCAAGAACCTAGTGCATCTGAGATAGAAAAGGAGCACCAAAACGAAGGTGACAACAGTGACGACAGCAACAAACACAAGGGAATTCAAAAGGGCACCTAAGAATTTGTCCCAGGAGGAGTCTGAGGTGGTTTCTGTGTAAGCTATGGTGGCTATGGAGGTCACTGTTTCTGATGAAGATGAAGAGTCAGCGCTTAAGATTGTGACCAAAATGACCACCAACAACATGCAGATGGAGACTGGCGTGATGATTCTGATGAGCTCTTCGCCGAGAGATTCGAGAATCGTTGTGGGTCTTGGGTTTTGGGCCATTGGGTATTCGTCAATCGGATCAATTTTGGTTCTTGGGGTGCTCCGATTGAGGGGTCTTTGAGATTTGCAAGCGCCTTGGTGAGCTCCGCTTAGAGATTTTTTGCAGCGCTTTGGTACTTTGACGTCATAACTGGTCCATTTTGATGATGAAGAATCTTAGCCGCTCATCTTTATTGAGGGGTAAATTTTCATTTTGCGTTGTGGTAAATTGTAATGGATAATTTGTATAATTTGAAAAACATTCATTTTCCCTTTATAATTTCATTTTAAATGTCATAATTTTTTTGATCTTATCTGTATGAGATTATTATTTGTTATCACATGAATTTTGAATAATGCTACGGATATCAGCTACTTTCCCACTTTTTTGTATCTTACTATATGTGACTTCTGATGTGGCGCTCTATATCATTATTGTTTTTTGCCAACTCATATCATTATTTTATTTACTTATCTTAAAATCCAAATAAAAAAATCATACATTAAAAAATTAAATTAAAATACAAAATGAACAAAATATCAACAAGACCAATCGTCTCCTTCCAAAAAAAATTTAATCCCCAAGAATTTCATAGCATTAAATCGTTTTTTTTCTTCAGAAAATTATAAACCCTAATAATATGTATTAAGTAATTTCATAGCATCAACGAAACTTTCGACCAGTTTACCTTGATAACCTCCTTGTATACATTTATAATAAGAATTTTTGCCTAACATAAACGAAAAAGAAACTCATATCTTACCTTAGGCCCTAAAAATATCTCAGCCTTTTCCAAACACATTAACTTTTTCGGATTCTGGATATTACATACTATGCCCTACTATTTAATACTTTTAAGACTTAGAGCGAAAATCTTAACCGATGTTCTGTCGTCACAGCTAAACATATCTATATTTTGATGTTTATGACCCATGATACTGAAATAGAGCATGCTAATAGGAAGCACAACATGAAAGGATTTTAGCGACATGCTCTCAATTGTGACACTTTGTATCCCTTAACGTTTAATACATTGAGGTGTAATTCCATAATGCATTTTGCATCAACATGAGATCCATTTGAAAAAAACATATTGTCCACGATAGTTTCAAGTAATGGATTTTCTATAAATTATCTAATATATTCTTAGGGTTTATGATTTTATAAAGAAAAAAAAAACGATTTCATGCTACGAAATTCTTAGAGTTTTGAGTTTTTTTTTTAAGAGACCGTCAGTTTTGTTGATATTTTGTTCATTTTGTATTTTAATTTTAATTTTAAGATAGGTAATTAAAATAAGGGCAATTAACTCATAGGTCCCTACTAACATGTAAATTTATTCAAAAACTTGCATATAGAAAAATTAAACTCATAGATCCTTTGACTAATCAAATGACTATACAATTTAAAATAGACCATAGTTAAGTAAGATAATTAAAAGCAGTAATTCTTCAAAAATACTTTTAAATTTAAAAATTCTTTATCTTCCGATATTAAATAATTTGATTAATTTCGTATAGTTTAGGGTTTAATTCTTGAATTTTGTACCAAAATTCAAGAATTAAACCCTATGTCGTACGAGTTTTCACCAAAATTCAAGAATTAAACCCTATGTCGTACGAGTTTTCACCATCATCCCCCCCCCCCCCCCCCCCCCCCAAATTTTTTTTAATACCCTACCGTTGAACCCCAGACAATACATATTTTATTTTATTTTTTCTAGAAAAAAATTCAATCGTAACTATATACAATATATATATAATATTTATTATATGTATAATATAATAAAGGCTCCAAGAGGTCAAAGAAATCAAACACTAAGGGGCACATGGGGTAAAAAGGACAAAAAAAGATAAAAAAAGGGCACATGTGAAATTTCTTACTTATAATTTCTGTTTAGGGGTTTTTGAATAAAAAAAATTTGAAGTAAGGTCTTATTTTGTTTAATATACAAGTATTAAAGATTTTAAATAAAACTAAAAGTTATTAAGGATGTAACAATATTTTACTCTTAAAATAATGACATAATTTAACAAAAAAAATATGATGACATGGAGTGGCACATTAGACGCCACATGACATTTTTCGATCAAAATCAAACTTTTTCCTTTTCGAGCACTCAATTTTTCCCAGAAATGGGAATTCTCAAACATTTTTCTGCATGTTATTGAAAAGTTTCAGAAATCCGGTTTCTACATATTTTGAGGTTCTTTAAAGAAGTGTTTGCCTGGCTGTCACCATATTCTAGAACAATCAAATAAAAACGTCCCACGTGCACGCAATAGCGCGGAGCTCATATCTGCAACGCTCACCGTCGCGGCTCCAATCCAACGGCTGTAAAATTTGACCTCAAAGTTGACGGGTCAGATCTTCTAGAGCTCTCCATATAACCTAACCCCGAGCCTCATCCTCTAATACATAAACCCTATTCGAATCAAAACCTTAGGGTTTTAGTCGGTCCCTGGGGAGTGAGAGAGAGTAGCGGACAAGGTATGTCTTCACTGGGCTTTTCATCGATCGCTTAATACTTCATCTCGATTCTACTTTCCTTCCTAATTTTCCTCGATTTATTGTTTCTATTAGCTACTGATTTTCCTCTATTAGTTCATAGAGATTTTTTTAATACTTGAATATGGTTAGTTGGTTGATGATCCATGAATATATATGGATTTACGTTTGTGACTATTGTTCATAGGGCTCTGTTTTGTAGGTGTGGAAGCTAGGGAATTGAAAAATGAAATTTGATTTCTGGATGCTATAGTAAATCTGAATCCAAGAGTGTTTGTGATTGAAATTTTTGACGATGTATTGTTTTGTTACTGAAGGATTCTATTTGGTTTCGTCGATTCTTCAAAATGGGTTCTTTTATAATTTTTTATTTTGTACTCATTTCCCTGTATTTTTTTTTTTACCAATGACCAAGTAGGGTATTAATTAATTAAATGCTAGGGAATACTTAATTTGTAACAAATATTCATGGGTTGGATATCAATATAAATTGATCATTTGCTATGGATTTGCATATTTGTTATTACTAGAGTTTTAATATTCTTTTCTTCAGCAAAGTCACTTCCAAGATGTCCCATGTTTTTTTAAGCAAGTAAGAAGTAGACTAATTTGGTGCATTACGTACAGAGCCCTGCCCACATACACATACGTTGGGGATTTTCGAAGTTTCGTTCTCTGGGGTAATTTGGGGCTAGTTACTAAATAGATTGATTGCAGTATGTACTTTTACTCTGATCAATCTATATTTACTCACACTTGTTTACTTGTGCTTTCATAGGTTACTTCAATGGCTTTCTTTAGTAAATTTGGGAATATACTTAGGCAGACTGCAAACAAGCAGATAAGATCTGAATTATCTCCGTTCAAATTGACCATCAACCAAGCTATAAGATGCATGTCATCCATGCCAAGTTCAAAGCTCTTTATTGGAGGTGCTTGCAGATTTGCTCAGAGTTTCAATTCTAATTTACCCCTTTCTATGTGGGCCATCCCGTGTTAAGATTGCCTGGTTTTTTTAATGCAGGCATTTCATTTCAGACAGATGAGCAGAGTCTGAGGGAAGCTTTTGCAAAATATGGTGATGTTATTGATGGTATGTCATGAACTTCATTTCTATTTTTTGTGAATTCTAGACAAAGTTAGTCACATTGAGTTGCAATGGCTACTCCATCCTTGTTAATGGACCTTTCGTAAGAGTCAAATGGCCACAAAATTGCTTGGCTGAAAGTGATGTGTGTTTCTTTCCTCTTATTATCTTTTTTTTTTCTCTTATGAAGATAAATCTGTTTGTGGCATGTGTATCTGTCATTTGAGTTTGTTGCCGATCGTTCAAACGTCGTAATTTTGGCCCAAGCATTATTAGTTTGAAAATTTGAACTTGTGCAATAATTTGGTGCCTATTTATTAATGTAGCAAGAATCATCATGGACCGTGATACTGGTAGATCCAGGGGATTTGGGTTCATCACTTTCACCAGTAGCGAAGAGGCATCCAGTGCCATCCAGGCCTTGGATGGGCAGGTAGTTATTATTGCTATTTTATCTTTTCTCTCTGTTTTTGGTTGTTTCCTTACATACTGTAAATGATAAAATAATTGTCCTGAAAATCCTCCTAGGATCTTCATGGTCGTCGAGTAAGGGTGAATTATGCTACTGATAGGCCTCGCACTAACTTTGGAGGTGGTGGCTTTGGCGGTGATGGCGGTGGCGGTTATGGAGGTGGCGGTGGTGGTTATGGCGGTGGCGGTGGCGGTTATGGCGGTGGCGGTTATGGCGGTGGCGGTGGTGGTTATGGAGGTAGCAGTGGTGGTTATGGAGGTGGCAGTGGTGGTTATGGAGGTGGTTCAGGTGACAGCTACGGTGGTGGAAGCACTGGCGGTGGGTATGGTGGAAGTGGAGGTGGCTACAACAGTGGCGGAAATTATCCGAGCGGAAACACTTTTGAAACTGCCAGCAGTGGAGGTTTTGGCGATAGCAGCACTTTTGGTCCTACTGGCGCTGTTGGTGGCGCTGCTAAATTTGACAACGTTGCTGGGGCTGATACCTTTGGTGTTGGAGATGCTGACAGCAGCTTCGGCAGTGGTGACGCTCCATTTAGAGATGATCCATTGGAAGTGAACGATCGGGATGATGATGACGCAGATGACTTTCTCAAAAGGGCCTGATATTATTACTAGATTTCATTCGGAGAAGTGCTACAAGCAGTAGATTGTTTTTTTGTTACAGCGTCTAATGTCTCCCCTTTAGTCTCCCCGAACTATTTGTTTCATTTATGTCATCAGATTTGCCTGTTAACAACTTCATGCACCTTTTTGTGTGCTTTGTCAAATTCAACGATCTTGATTGTGGAAATAATTGTGATTATCATTCTCTCTTTCAGCTTGACAATTGAGTTGCCAACATTTTTCTTTTTGCGCATGTTTGGATTTCTAGTTTATTTATACGAATTACTCTGATGGCAATTTCTTTGTTTCAATTTGGAATTTAGGTTCTTATTTTTTTAGCATTTGATAAACACAAGAAAGAGCCAAGCCTTAACATTTTTCAATTTTATGGCACAAATTCTTATCATGGGCAAGAATAGGAGAAAAGCAAGTCTTATGGTCCTACGACAACTTCAACCTGGAAAATAATTGAACATTTGATTGGGGAGTACGCCTTGAAAAGCTGATACCAGTAAACAAAAAGCCTTTGAACAAATGACAGATTAGCTTTAGCCGTTACCTCTGGAATGAATAACCTAAACCCCCATCATCTATATTTTGTATGAATCTAACCTATACACTGCAAAACTCAATCATCATTGTTTTGATTCTGTTCGACTCAGGTGGTCGTTATCGTTGTTGTCTACAGAGGATTGGAACAACCACCTTTGTGCATTGAAGACTACAGGAGAACCTTTCTTGGTCTTCTCCACAATCTGCATTATCAATTGCTTCTCCATCTCACCATCAGAATCGCTATTCTCCGAGGTGTTCTTTGAAACATCATCCCCAGAAATGGGCTCATCATCTGAAACTAGAGCTCTGGAAATGTGTTCTTTGGAGACATCATCATCCTCTTTGCAGAAAGCAAAATTTCCTACCGAACCGTTTACCTCATCACTTAGATTTTGACGGGGGCTGTGAGTCCTGAATGCTTCAAAAACTTGACAAGGTGAATCCTCCTCCTCTTCTGACGTACCGATCTTCAGCAACTCATCATAAGCTTCATTGTATGCATCTAAAGCTTCTCCTGATAGATTCATTACTAGAGGCTCCAGCGTGGTTTTGCATTCCTCTTCAGAATTTGTGATTTCTTGGATTTTTGAATGTATATCACCACTGTGTAAGAAACCTCTCCAAGAGCCCTTGTGCTTTAATTCCGCAATTTGGACCTTCCTTTGGCTGTTTTGTAAGGCTGTCTCAAGCTCCTGGACACGCTCTTTGAGTCTTGATTGGATAACTTCGTGCAGACGCAAGGAAAGCTCTCTAGGAGAAACTGCATAGTTTGCAGTGTGATGGGCCGCCGTTGAGGTGCTGCTTGACTCTTCATTTGACTTGGGTACGGCAACAGCGATTCCATCAACCATGTCAGCTCTCAACTCGCCTTGAGCAAAATCCGCCATCAAGTCTGGGTCAAGCTGCACGCATTTTCATTTCTGTTAGCACTTAACAAGAATTCGATGAGAACACTACATTAGCATGGATTTGAATTGAAGGAAACCAGTGAATATGCCAGCCCAATGAGATTAAAATTCATGTTCTAGAAAATACTAGAACAGGAATAAAAATAGAGAAAAACTTATCAATAATAATTCATAAACGAGCCAAAAATAAGATCTTAAACTCAAATATCTTAAATTCTATGCAATTGTTAAGTTTTATAGATTTTGAAAGGTCCGCTAGATTTAAATAGTAGTACAAGCATAGAAAAGCTAAATGAGTATATCCAATACAGTGAAGTAATTGAACCCAATCAACCAAGATTAGGTGCAAATACTACAGGCATAGATGTTCTGCTTAAACATACAAACACAAAGTTAAAACCACACTGACCTCAGCAAGATCGGTCAATCTTCTCTCCGTAATGGAAGTATTCATGTTTAGGCCCAACCTCTCAAGCTCAGCTTCAAGTTCTGCCTCTATTTTACTCATCGAGTCTGAACTCTCTTCTTCTTTCTGGTCATATAAATTTGCACCATCATATTTGTCCATATTCTGTTCTGAAGAAAAAGAATTTGGTGCCCTTTCAAATAGGGAAATGTCACAGGTATCCTGCAATTCATAGTTCTCATTAGCTATCTCCTTCACTGTTACCGAATCTTTCATTTCAAGTTCCTCCTCTAGATCCTGAACCAAGTTCTCCGTCTGCTTCAATAAATCTTTTAACTTGTCAACTTCTCTTTTATTTGCTAGAAAAGTCGATATTATGCCAATAGAAATTCCAAGACAGAGTAGAACCACTCCATTTAGTGAACCTGATGAAGGTAAATGCATTAGGACAGTTATAAGTTACAGAAATACCATAAACTACAAAGCTGAAATGAGAATGTTCAAATTGTAGATATATATAGTTTCTTCTAAGGATGATTTTATCTGATATCCATTTGGGACCATTTATTAGTATCTTGGACCTAATGACTTACAAGCATAAACATATAAACAAATGACGTAATAAAACAGGAGAGTATGCATCCGTTTCTCCAGCATAAAAGCAGGCATACAATGACTCTACAGTGCTTTGCGAAATATAAAATTTTCCCCACGAAATGAATATGCCCAGGAGTGGAAAAGACAAGGAAGATTTTTAAGCAAATAGAAAGCCTTGAATAGCTCTAAAACGAAGTAGGTTTAAGAAGTGGAATTCTGGTGTACACAAAAGATCAAATTACCCCTACAACATGATAAGAATACCACCTTCAGAAGGGCAGTGTTTTCCGTTGGCCATTTTACTGGAACTGTTCAATTTGCCATTGTGCCCCTTTCCTGTTGTAACTTTTGACTTCTTTTTGAGATCCAAAGAACCAAGTTTTGGTGGTGGAGGAAGCCCACAGGCATCTTCATGAGTTTCTAGGTAGTGTTCCTTATGCCTCTTATTTTCCTGAATTCCAATATGAGTGGTGAATCGATCACCAGTTGCTCTGCTGATTATTCGGCTTCCATCAGTCACAAATAACGGCCTGATACTTGGAGTCGATGGTGATGGAAGGGTAAGCACATGCTGTTCCTTTTCAGCACGTTCTTTATATAAGTGAGCCATAAGGCAACTTTCAAAGGAACTTACTGGCTTAACAATATGCCCATATGAACGTTCAGTTCTTACAGAGCTTCTCTTCCTCAAAGGAACATGAAAAGAACCCCTCTCTTCATTCGGAAATTTAGTAAACATGACACCAGTACTGCCATCAGTATCATGACTTAGCCAAGTTCCATCCCCATTCTCATTCACATTTCCTGTGTATACTGGTGATATATTTGATATAGAAAGTACATTGCAATCCTTGTAATTCCCCAAGCCTCCCAGATTTTCGCCATCATACCCACTGGTAGAAGCCAATTCTGTTTCACAAAAGCTTTCCAACAGGCTACCATCAGAAAGTCCCTCATCTGAAGCCTTTTTTCTGTCCACGCCATTGCCAAATATCTTTCTGTGTGTGAGTCTGCGGAAGGGATAGCTTGGGGACTCAGATTCGTCAAGATTTGCATCCCCAAAAGGCAACTGTAAAAAGCTATCCTTATCCCCATTCTTAGAAATATTTTGCCAATACTTCGTCAAATAGCCAGCGCCTGCAGCTGCTGCAACAACCCACAAGTCCATACCTTCTCTCCCTTCCACTGGAAAAAACTAACTAGATTCCACTAAGCAATCTTTTATCTTTCTTTCAATTCTCAAGATCAACAACCCAGAGCCAAGAACTTCCATGAAGCCAAATGTGAGCAAAAGAAGTTCCAATCTAAGAATCCAAAACCCTTATAGTTCCGAAGCAACTGATTACGGAATTGCAATCTGAACTAAAAGCCATACTCAATTAAAGCGGCCACCCGATTCATCAAAAAGGAATTTCCCCTAATCAATTTTCAGCCTCAAAATCTGGTAAATAGTCAGATACTAGTTCTGGGGGAGAACAATACAGTAAATGGGCATTAGTATGAAACACCAAAATACTGAACAAGCCTCAATTTCTGCACCAATAAACAATTGCAAAGCCAAATTCCTCAAATTCACAAAAGATAATCAACCAAGAGCTACAAGAAAAGCAGCATATCATAAACAACCAATTTCCAAGAAATTACAAAAATAAAAAATCCCAGTTATCAATAGCAATAATGAACAAACCCCATCTCCTCAGAAAACTCATTCCAACAACCAAAACCAGCAACAAGAGCCCAAGGATGCCTAGATGTCAAAAATCTAAGCTAAACCAATCCGAAACCAAAACCTTGACAACAAAAACCCATTTCACTGACTCCCATTGGCAAGAAGGTGAAAAATAACTCAGAGCACTTACTCGTCTTGGCGATGGAAAAGAGACAAAATGAAATCAAAAGGGGAACAAAGGAGCTTACTTTAAAGAATCCGTAAGTTTGTAAAGGAAATCTAAAAGAAACCCAGCTTTCCCAGACGATTTTGCAAATTCTTGAAGAATAGCAATCCTCGGACGAATAACACCACCCGCTGCTCTGTTATCTACAGAGCGATACACCTCACAAACTTCTTACATTTGATAAACGAGGTCTTTTTCTCTTTCTTGTTTTCCTTTTGTCTTATAATCTTCTTATTTTAAAGACGCATAAACTAATTCTGCCTGAAGTGTTACTGTCGAATATTAGCTATCCTCTTTTGATCTATATTTGTTTAATCTTTTATACAAGACTAAAATAGGATTTCGCGTGTATGAATAAATTTGTTTTATTTAGCGTATGAAAAAATTAAAAGACCATATTTCAAAATTGATTTGTGAAAATTTTCACTCGTCTCTATTTTTAAAATGTAATTTTCAGTTATATTTATTTTCGAAGGCCGTGAATTTTGAACTTATAAATGAGGATATTTCCAAAAGCAAAGTTATAAATATTATTAACCATTTAAATCATAAATAAATTGTTGGAAATATGTATTTTCAATTTAAGCATCTAATTTGGCAGAAAGTCATTTTTGCATAAAAACTTTGAATTTCTTACCTCCTTTTCAGTGTAGGACTGTAGGTAGTCTGAAAATTGGTCGGCTTTATTTTGATATCACTTAGATATAATCGCCATTTACAAAGCCGAAAAAAAAAAGAAAAAAAATATATTAATACCTACAAACTTGTTCACTTATATTTTCTAATTCAATAATTTAAATATGTCGGTGTAATTATATTACTCAGAGTTGGTGGAAAAGAAAAAAAAAAGGTTGAATGTAAAGAGGGCAAAGGACATGAGAGAATCAGGTCATGTGAAAAGGACACAAACAAAAGTGAGACCAATGTTTATGTCCTGTCCCTAACTCAGTAGCTCGGCCTCAGACCAAGCAAAACCCACATGGATATGGACCCATTAACATCACAGCTCACTTAAAAGAGCTTCGAGTAGAAAGCAAAAAGATGAAAACAACACTTAATAATCAATGTTGCGAAAACATCATTTGATTTTAGAAAAAAAGTCCACTTGAATTATGATGATATTGTTACTTGTCAATGCCCCCCTTTCCTTTTAGAAAAATTCATTTCAAACTCGGTAATTTTTTATTTAGTTATTTACAAGCTTGATTATTTTAGTCAGTAAAATCGTCATTTAGAATTTAGAACTAATCAACTTCGTTGAATGTGATTGAAATTGAAAATATTTATACAAGTGAGAATTTATGTAAAGTTCAAATTCTTCTCCAGAAGAACGAGGTGGGGACTATACCAAACTAGAATGGTTGGCCAACCTCCAATATTTTGATTGATTAGGATTTTAATATCCAGCACCAATCGAATTTCCAAGAGTGAAGCCCCACATCAGAAAACAGAAAGATGTTTTCATACTATTACTAGGTAAAAGGAAACTCTCCTCTATTCTATCAAGGGAAGTGTTTGTTAACCTCCAAATTTTCCATAAATGAAAGGAAGAACTGAGTATTTTTTTATTTTTTATTATTACAAAACTGAGTATTTCTTATTCATCACACCAATCAATTCACAAGTGCATAGTAATGGCTAAAAAACACTCATTCATCTTCCCATGTGAGTTTTATACACAGGAGTGCAGAATATAAAGAACGAATATGGCTCATAATAGTACAGGCCACATTAGTATTACTACAAGGAACTTATCAAGTCATCAAAGTTGAAAACAAGCCAATCAGCCTTCGCTGCAACAGCCTCTCGAAGTTGAACACCAGCATAGCAAATGAACAAGTCGGCACCTCCTGGTTGGCGTGCCTGAATATAGAGATAAATGGTATAGGATGGAGAATTTCATGTGTCAGCTTACAAAAAGATTGTTTCAATATAAGAGAAATATTTGACTTCAAGTAAAAGATAATACTTGAAATCTTCTTCCAATCTTCTTCCACTAATTAATCGACCCACTATATTTTTCAGCTTGTTTTATACGAAAGAAATTTTAACGTTTCAATCAAGGTTCATTGAGAATGATTATCATTCAGTTATATATTCATGGCTATATGCAAGTATGTAAGACGCATGAAACAAAAGCGAATCTTTTGCACAACAGCAGTTTATCTGAGACACAAGAAACAAAAACGAATCTTTTGCATAACAGCAGTTTGAACATCTCAGAGATCAATTACCTCAAGATCAGTTGCACCATCCCCAATCATAACCAATTCCTTGTAATTATGAGCCTGGAAAACCAATTTAATCAGCTTTTCAAGCAACATACTCAACAATTAGATCATTGGACAAGCGGCTATAGACCAACCTTTCTTATCTGTTGCACAGCAGTGGCTTTTCCACCGCTTCTCGAAGTGGGCTCATTTTTGTCAAACCCCAGAAACTCTCCAGAATTTCCAAATAGCAGTTGATTAGCAAACACATTTTCAATTGGTATCCCAAGAGTCGATGCAATAGGCTTCAGAAGAGGTTACTCACAGTTAATAATCACAATACAAAAGTAGGATATTGAAAATTCATTTGATTCTGCATCAGAACTTAATTCTATATGTGATATGTGAGAGCCACAAGCTTTCCAATTTAGACAAGTTATGCATTTGTACTTGTCTACAATGTCCATAGTTGGAGCCTATCTGTTAGAAGAGTTGCGAATTTGAAGAGCGATAACTCTATTAATGTCATCAAGTTGAAGTTAGTGCAATTGAGACCATTTATTTTTAACTCAGCGATACAGATCTTCTACTGACAGACAATAAATGAGAGAAAAAAAAAAGTAGCAACAAAACAAAGGCACTCATTGAATTATACAGTAGCATACTTTGATCATTTGCCGGAAGCCTCCAGAGACCAGGTAGACATCAATATTATTAGACTTCAGCTTTTTGACTAACTCGTCAATTCCAGGAGAAAGCCTGCATATAATTGTACACCACAACTAGATTCAGAAAAATTTGATCATCAAATTTCCAGCAGTGCAAATTATAAGTAGACCCCAAATCATTTCTTTTCTACCCTCTCACCTATTTCCCTTGAGGTAAGTATATATAACCATTAGAATGTCTTTACTTTGGATTACAGAATAGAAGCAATATACTCAATGGCTTTGACACGTTTCTTGAAATAAGCACACCATTTTGGCCCGAATTCAGAACTCAGGAAGGTTACTACAGCGGAAAAACAATATAAATAGAGAGGCCAACTACATACTATCCAGGACAAACTTTAATAGCATAATAATATCTACTTAGCTAAATAGATTGCGGATAATTAAAAGAAAGTTAGCGTACACTCAAGATAATTTAAAGGAGATCTCCTACCTCGCTGGCCTCTCTTTGAGAAAATTTTCAACTTGAGAAAGGGAAGGATTGAATAAAGATAGTCTAGCAGCCAAAGCCTCCTCAAAAGGTACTGAGCCACTCATTGCCCTAGCAAGGATGAGAACTGCAGTCAGAATTGAAAATTCTACAGGACGAAACACATGGATATAATTCCAACAACATCCCTAACCTTGCAGTCCATTCTGCAACAGCCTTTCCAGCCCCACAATATTCTGCAAGTTCATCAATGCCCTCATCCAGGCAAACCGTGCTATCCACGTCGAAGCACACCGCATCAGCATTTCTCCACATATCAAGAAGTTCTATGAACATTAAATGATAACCATCACCCAATGCCCTATGGTTCTAAAAGTTTCAAACTACATTTATTTAGCTTTTATTGTTATTAAATTTAACAGCTCAACCCATTAGTTCATACTCTTATGCTTAGGTAGGGCAATTTTTCTCCAGTCTTCGAACATCAACTCCATACTAAATTTTAGTGATCCAAAAAGCAGTACTGTCACACTCTACCAACTGAATATAAATCTAAGAGCAATAGTGTCACTGTTACTAACTGAATATAAATCTAAGTTACAGAGCTAGTTTTCAGCTCCAATGGATCAAAATTCCATACCCCATTCACAATGAAAGTGAATTCATTTTTTTCCACAAACCAATTTTACTACAAATGCAAATACAAGTTACCAGATACAGTCGATCACATTACCTTTGGATGGTAGTGTGTTGTCAAAGCGGCTTACTGTGGAGCCTTCTAAAGGCTGAGTTGAGGCAGCAATTGGTTTGAGTAAGTTCGGATGGCTAATTCCATATTGTCTTCTATTTCTATACACAATTTTCATAAATTGCAGTGAAGACGTAGGAATAAAAGAAAGGTGTCTTTTCCTTGAATGAGTACGAACTGGGGTGATTCTTGACGAAGCCACCAACCCTTCCATGAAATCTGTTCCCAACAAATCAAGAATAACATCACAAAGAGAATATTTTTCAAACCGATCACAAAGATTCCAACATTTCACAGAAATTGAATAACATTAGGAAAAACACAACAACATTCTTTAAGCCCACGAATTAAGAAAAACAACAGCTAAAAATGCTAAATTTAACATATTCTGGGCAAAAAGGACACATGTCGACGTACAAGGTACATACATGCATACACGAAAACTTAATATCAGAATACTACTAAGTTCCACATAATTAATGCAACAAACAAGACGCACTTCATAGTATCAAACTATTATCATTCCTCAGCATTTTCTCGGAAACCAAACAGAGCAAAATCTCATAAGAAGTCTGAAACTTTTGAACGAAAGACTTGAAAGAGGGCAACAGAACATCAGCGGAGAAAAACAAAAAACAAAAAACTAAAACAAAAGAAGAAGAAATTCAATGGAAATGATCGTTGTATGTTACTGCTTTTGCTTTTCAGATCTAGCTGCTGCTTCCTTTGCTTTTGATTTTCCTGAAGCTCCCTCCCACCTCTTCAATGTTTGGTGAGGAATCTGGTTGTTTATTTTTTTTGAACAGGATGATTGGTAAAGGTATCTAAGTTGGTGAGGCAGGTGTGGACCCAATTTAGGCCCATTAGATAGGTTAGCCCAACCAGTTTGTTGAAGAGCGGAGAGCTTGGGCCTTCCTTGGGCCTAGAAAAGAAATAGAACGAGGCGATGATGATTGGACAACCGGCTCACTTTTTAGATGACCGTTGAGATTCAGTAATTTTTTTTTTTGGATCATCTGATATGACCTGGCAATGCATTTCCAATGTCTTAAAGATTATATAATTTAAACTCTAATTTTACATATTTATAAAAATGACCCAACTTTATATACAAAGAAAAAAATTTACAGCCCTCTTATATCCCCATTATATACAAAAGCTCAGATGCCGCACCACCCTTCGTGAGGTTCTCACGACCAAAACGGCAGAATCCACATGGCCACTTCGCGATCTTGCAGGCGTGGATGGTGCGAAGAGGGGTCTGTTTGCAAGCGAGGTATAAAGACGCCATCTCCACGATCCTGGAGGCCTAGACCACGCAATCTTCGACTCCATCAGTGGGTACATGACAGCGATCTTGGCGACCTGGATGTCGCCATCTTCGCAGTTCCTTGCGAGGATTGCATTGAAGGTGGGTACCAATTTTTAGTGTCTTGTTGCATCAAATTTTCTTCATAACTAAATTTGAATGTCTTTTCATTATGATTGAATTTTTCATTTTATTAAGTTTACATTTATATATAAAATTGAATTTGTCATTTTATAAATTTGAATTTGTCATTTTATCAAATTTTATTTACATAGGACTCGACTTGTTAGAGTGCACCTCTGTGTCATTTATAGTGATTGTTGAACTAATTGGTTGACAACGGTCTATTTTTGTTTTTTTATTGTATACATTTCCCACCATTAAGTCTACATGAAAGTGTTCTAACTATATTGACGAACATTGGAGCATGTGGTTGGTGAAAATGGACAATCTTTATAGGGCCATAATGCAATGAACAAGCCATATGAAACTTGTCAAGATGTTATCTCATTAACGAGTATACATGAACATTTGTTAGATATCGAAAATGGCTAATATAATGCAGGCTTGTAGGAAGCATGCCTTCCATTACTTTCGTATCCTTGAGCTAAGTCCTAGTGCATTTACCTGTATAACTCATTGTTGAACATATTTAGGGTCTAGGTGTATTACTCACAGAAATTTACCTATATAACTCATTGTTGTTCATGCTTAAGAAGTTAAGAGAGCACTTACCAAGATCAATCTAGCTCCCATCCATATGCGTTTCGGTATAGGGAATGGAATCAGTAAGAGTTAAAAACCAACAATTAATTTGGTTATGTTTTAATAAATGATAAAATAAAGTTTAGACAATTATTGACATTCTATCCTTCCTTCCCTAATCTAATATTGTAAAGAAAATATTGAAGAAAATTCCATTTGGGGAAATAGATAGTAACTCTTTTGGAGTACAAAGAACAATTGCTTAATGTATTTTTTTTTTCCTTTTCAAAAATATATTTGAATATAATCATGAACTTGAATTTGATGATGTCAAGCCTGATTATTAGGAGGCATTATCCATGTTTATTATCAAGTTTGGCCTAACTTATCTTGACTTTTTATCTTCGTTCTATTGATGAAATTTCGTATTTTCTAAAAAGGAAAAAGGATGTTGTTAAAATTGTTGTTGGAGTTCCAAAGGAGTGAGCAGTTTAGGTTAAACACCAAAATGAGGAGAAATTAATGAGTTCAATTAGTGGAGTATATTATCAATCCAGTGGTTTTTTTATTATTGGAAACAATTACATTTGATTTTTCCCCACACTCACAGGTCTCAAAATTGCGAAGTATAACTTTATGATAATGATGTTTTATGTGTTTGCCCAAATGGTGTCCATATAACTTTATTTTTTATTGCAGTGGTCATGGAAACTAAGTGCAAGCTAGTGATTGATGTAACGACCCGAACCGAGAATAATAATATTTTAATGTAAAAAGACTATTTTGCTCCTGAAGGGGGGGACACTTTGACTTTTGACCCGGAAAACAATTTGGACTTTGACCCATGACTATGACGTAGGTCGGGACGTCACGAATCCGTAGACAGGCGGCACGCCGAAATCGGAGTTCGTATGAAGAAGTTATGGTCAAGGAAGCGTTTTAGCGGAATTTACGAACCGAGAACAACGGAATAAAATATTAATTTATTATGGGAATCCGTGCAAACTCAGATTTGAATTAAAATAAGCGGATGAGTGACAAGTGTCACTCATCCAAGTCCATACTATTCCAATAAAGCAACATTACACTATTCCCTCATTTTATAATCATTTATTTTTCCCTCCATTTAATCCCAGCCGTTGGATCCCTGCCCAAATGCATCTCAGCCTTCCATTTTCCTCTGCTTTTTCTTCTTCATGCACGATCATCTCTGTCTGTTTCTCTCAAACACACACAAACACATCCAGCCCCCTAACCCGTGCATCTTCTTCCCATTTTCTCTCCACCCAAACACACAAACCAGCCGCCCTCATCGCACCAGACGACCACCCACAGCACCACCATCATCTGCTCATCATCACCGTGCATCACCGACAACCACCACCCCTGTCCCTGCTCTGAAATTTCCGTGCAAAACACAGACCCGAAACACTAAGGAAACGGGTCCAAGAAGCAAACCGCGACATCCATACCACCTCGACGCAGGGGAAGCTCCAGTCTACACTGTGAGGACCACATGAGCGTAACTGGACGACGGCGCGGCCTGCGGCGGCGACACGGCGGCGGTAAGACCCAAAACCCGAAAGCCCCGTTTTGATTCCCTGTTTCGAACCAACCTGTTTTGATGCTAGGAAATCGATTATTTGGTGATAGAGATGTCCTAGGGTGAGAGAAGAGTTGATTGGGACCGGTTTGGACGACGGAGACTGTAACAACCCGTCCCGAGAGCCGGGATTAAGATAGTGAAACCGGGGTGGGTCCTGACAGAGACGGCGTGGATCACCGGAGACGACGATCGGACTTTGACCGTGAGTTCAGCGACGGACTGGTACGTTTCTTCCCATTTTCTTCCTGTTTTGAGGTTGTAGAACCATAGAACAGACCTAGACGACCCTATAGGGATGAACCCCGTCGAAAATGGTGGCCGGAATTGCACAGTGGAATCGGGTCAAGCCGTGGGTCGACGGCGACCCGGTTCCAGTCAAACGGGCCTAACCCGGTACTGTAGCATGATGACGTCATCTTGTCAGATGTTGTTAGACCAGGGACCAATCAGAACATTCCACGTGTCACCTGACAAGTGTCAGTGATGACGTCATGCTGACGTCAGCAGTACTATAGCAGCGTTGACCCACGCGTTGACCAGGCGCGTGGGGGCGCTTGTGAACAGTGATTTTGGTGGGGCCGGTACCATTTTCAAGGTTTCGACGATACGGATCCAATGGAGGTGGTTTCGTGTCGATCGGAGATCGTTAGATTAGTCAACATGGGGTTTGAAGCACCGGGAATAGTGTCCGGGATGCGATTTTGAGGCGGATCTGTTCTAGGGTCTTGGTATTGATGTTATAGGGTCCTTAAGTAACCCTCAGGTATAAAAATACAGGTTTTAGAGATCGTTGAGCAGCAAGTACCGAGTGTGAGTGAGCTGTTTGATTTATAAAAGGCTTGCATGCATAAATTGTTTTACTATCTCCACTTATGATTTCGATGAGTCTTATATGAACTGTTTATATATGCTATTACAATGTTTTGGGCATGAGACCCGTCTGGATTATATGTGGATTTTGTTTGGGATGTCCGGGGGGGGGGGGGACATAGGGTAAACTATACTGTTATTGTACTGTACTTTCCTACCTGTGTATATTGTCTCCTCTAGGGAGGGTCGTTGGCCTGGGTGGACCCTGGAGTAGTCACGGGGCCCTGACTGAGTGGAGTTGACCCCCGTTGGGCTGCTTATTCTCAAGAAGGCATGTTCATATACCTCGGGCAGTGACCGGGATACCGGGAGCTGATGTACCTAGAGAGTCTCGGGTGTGAGACCCTGAGTGGCAACGCGTAGCCTTAGAACCGTGACATCATTTGGGTTGGGTTTTACAGTGCACTGATATGTTAGTTTCTCCTTTCGATTATTATTGTGGCTTCATGGTTATGATTTCATTATGATATTATGTTTGCACTGCATGCAAGATTTGGAAAACGGAGGGGTAAAACCTTATGATTATTTTATTATTAAATTGATTTCTAAACTGTTATTTTTGGCCCACTCACCCTTGTTTTACTGACCCCTCTAGACCCTGACACGAAAATAGAGGAGGAGGACCCGGAAGAGGAAGCAGAGGTTTAGTTTGCTTAGCTGTGCACCTGTATACCCACTTGTGGGTAGGTTGAGCACCGAATAAATGTACTCTGACTATTGTGCTCACTTGATGTATTTTAATTTCCCTTGTCTGACAGTATCGCTTTAAACACTGTTGTAGTACGTTATCTATCTATTTAAGTATTCGGTTTTTATTTAAGGGTAATTTTGGTATGTTTAGAGTCATTGTCAGACGGGAGCGGGGCACGTCCCCGGGTGGTCCCAGTGGGATTGGGACGGGTCCTGTCAGCTTGGTATCAGAGCATTAGGATTAGCAGTCAGAGTACTAGGTTAGCGGTTTGTACTTTGTACATGGTCGCTTTCGATGTCTTTTAACCTGTTTGCCTTTTAACAGTTGGATATGCCTCCCCGACGTGAACCCCGTGCACGTGTTGACGAGGGCAATGGAGGGAATGGAGACACTGCGAGCATTGAGCGGGCCCAGCGCCTGGGTGCTACGCACTTTAGTGGGGGGACCGACCCCGAGAAAGCACACCAGTGGATTGACCGCTGGGAGAGGATCTTCGAGGTCATGCACTGTCCACCGGAGGAGCATGTCGTACTAGCGACCTTCCTACTGGATGGGAGCGCCTATCGATGGTGGCACAACCTTGTCCTGGCCGGCTGGACCGTTCACACCATTCCATGGGAGACCTTCCGGGAGCGGTTTCTCAACCAGTTTTATCCGCGGTCGTTTCGTAATGCCCGTGAGGCGGAGTTTCTGCAACTCCGGCAGGGAGACCAAACTGTAGCAGAGTACGAGGAGACCTTCCTGATGTTGTCTCGCTTTGCTGAGAACTTCGTGATCACCGAGGAGGATCGATGTCGCAGATTTGAGTGGGGCCTGCGACCTGAGATTCAGGCGATGGTGACTGCAACGCCTTTTGCTACCATGAGGGATCTGACTGATGCGGCGACCAGGGTTGAGAACAGTATCCTGGCACGTCAGCGAGCTGAGGGGGAGACATGGCGACGTGATCGCCCACACTTGGGATTCTCGGGCCGTCGGGGCTCGAAGGGAGGACATTCTGGTGGATCTTCATCTTCTGGCAGCCGAGGACGTTCTGGTCAGTTCAGGAGTCCTCAGCGGTCTGGACATCGTTCTGGGGCTTGGCAGCAGCCGTACTCACCGATGAGCATCTCACCGGTAGGATACTCGGGTCGACCTAGGGAGGTCACTTGCTTCGCTTGTGGTGAGCCGGGGCACTATGCTTCTGATTGTCCACTGATTCGGGGCAGCACTATGCCAGCACAGAGCTCAGCATCTCAGACTGACAGCAGCCGGACGCGCGGTGTTGTGCGTGGTCGTGATCGAGGAGCTAGAGGACGAGGACGACCTGCAGAGTCTATGGCTCGTGTCTATGCTGTTACCCAGCAGCAGGCCAGATCCATTCCGGGAGTGTTGACAGGTACGGTACATATTTGTGGCATGGTTGTTCATGCATTGATGGATTCAGGGGCAACTCATTCTTTTATTTCACCGCGTTGTGCGGGTCTGTTGGGCCGTGAGGTGACCGCACTTGAGCACGAGATGGGTGTGGGGACACCGATGGGTGTGACCTACCAAGTGAACCAGGAGATACGAGCTTGTCCTGTGGAGATTGAGGGAGTCGAATTTCCGGCAGATTTGATTCTGATGAATGTGCACGACTTTGATGTGATACTTGGAGTTGATTGGTTGTCGAAGTACAATTCGCTCATCGACTGTAGTAACATGCGATTGACTTTGAGAGGTTCGGGATTGCCGGAAGTGATATTTCAGGGGGAGTGTGGAGACGCATCACCCAAGGTAATATCTGCACTCACAGCTACAAAACTTTTACAGAAGGGGTGTCAGGGTTATCTTGCTTATGTGGTAGAATCTACGGATGAATCTTTGAGAATTGAGGATATTCCGATTGTGCGGGAATTTCCTGATGTCTTTCCAGGGGATTTACCTGGATTACCACCACCCAGGGAGATCGACTTTACGATCGAGTTACTCCCCGGGACTCGACCGATTTCACAAGCACCGTATCGTATGGCACCGGCAGAGCTACGGGAATTGAAAATCCAATTACAGGAACTGGTGGATCTAGGGTTTATCCGCCCCAGTACATCACCATGGGGAGCGCCGGTCTTATTTGTGAAAAAGAAGGAGGGTAGTTTGCGGTTGTGTGTGGATTATAGGCAGTTGAACAAGGCCACGGTAAGGAATCAGTATCCCTTACCCAGGATCGATGATTTGTTCGATCAGTTACGAGGAGCACGATATTTCTCCAAGATAGATCTGAGGTCAGGATACCATCAGCTGAGAATAGCCGAGGGGGATGTTCAGAAAACAGCTTTTCGAACGAGGTATGGGCATTATGAGTTCTTGGTGATGCCCTTCGGACTGACGAATGCACCAGCTGCATTCATGGACTTGATGAATCGGGTCTTCCGAGCGTACTTGGATAAATTTGTGATCGTGTTTATCGACGACATCTTGGTGTATTCCAAGAGTGTCAGGGCTCATGAGAAGCACTTACGAATGGTATTGGGTAAACTACGACAGGAGCAGCTATATGCCAAGTTGAGCAAATGTCAATTCTGGCTAAATAGTATTGGATTCTTGGGTCACATTATATCACCCGAGGGGATAAGTGTGGATCCTCAGAAAACGGAGGCTGTGACAAATTGGCCAAGACCGACCACGGTGACGGAAGTGCGAAGTTTTGTTGGGTTAGCAGGCTACTATCGGAGATTCGTGGAGGGTTTCTCCTAGATTGCCGCACCATTGACTCGGTTAACCCGAAAAGGGGTGAAGTTTGTGTGGGACGACCAGTGTGAACAGAGTTTTCAGGAATTAAAGTTCCGATTAACCACTGCACCTGTCCTTGCATTACCAGACAGCAGTGGAGAGTTCGTAGTATATAGTGATGCATCGCTGCAGGGTTTGGGTTGTGTATTGATGCAAAATGGAAAAGTAATTGCTTACGCATCCCGGCAGCTGAAGACGCACGAATTGAACTACCCTACTCATGATTTGGAATTGGCAGCGGTGGTTCATGCTCTAAAGATCTGGAGACATCATTTGTTCGGTGTGACATGCCGAATATTCACCGATCACCAGAGTCTTAAACATCTGTTCACTCAGAAGGAACTCAACATGAGACAACGGAGATGGTTGGAATTGTTAAAGGATTATGATTGTACCATCGAGTACCATCCTGGCAAGGCAAATGTCGTAGCTGATGCACTTAGTAGGAAGTCGGCGGGATCAGTTGCGCATTTGAGATTGGTATACCTTCCTTTGCTAGTGGAACTCCGGAAGAGCGGAGTTATGTTAGGAATGGACGATCAGGGAGCCTTGTTGGCTAGCTTTCATGTGCGACCCGTGTTGGTCGACAAGATCATCGAGGCTCAACTACAAGACCAGATACTCCGTGATTACAGGAACGAGGTTGAGTCCGGACAGAGACAAGATTTCTCCATCCGGGGCGATGGAGCATTAGTGAAGCTTGGGAGATTGTGTGTACCTGCGGTACTAGAGTTGAGGAGAGAGATTTTAGACGAGGCCCACAGTTCGGCCTATGCTATGCATCCAGGAGGGACGAAGATGTACCGTACTCTCCGGGACTATTATTGGTGGTCAGGGATGAAAAGGGAGATAGCTGAGTTTGTCAGCAAATGTTTGATCTGTCAGCAGGTCAAGGCAGAACGGCAGCGTCCGTATGGGGCTATGCAGCCACTTCCAATTCCGCAATGGAAGTGGGATCATATTACAATGGACTTTGTCTTCAAGTTACCGAAGACAAGGAGTGGATTTGACGGGGTCTGAGTGATAGTGGACTGGTTGACTAAATCAGCGCATTTTCTGCCTGTACGTGAGACGTACAAGCTCAACCATTTGGCCCAGCTATTCATTAATGAGATCATCCGACTACACGGTACCCCGGAGTCGATCGTGTCGGATCGGGATCCGCGTTTCACATCCAGGTTTTGGAGGAGTCTACAAACTACTTTGGGTACGAAATTGCACTTCAGTACGGCATTCCACCCACAGACCGACGGACAGTCTGAAAGGACAATACAGACTCTCGAGGACATGATGAGAGCCTGTGTTGCAATTCCAGGATTCGTGGGCTGATCGATTGCCATTGATGGAGTTTTCCTACAATAATAGCTACCATGCGAGTATAGGGATGACACCCTATGAGGCACTGTATGGTCAACAGTGCAGAACACCGGTATGCTGGATGGAGATCAGAGAAAGAACCGCAGTGGGGCCGGATCTGATGGATATGACCCAGGAGACAGTTCGGGTTATTCGGGAAAGATTGAAGGCGGCCCAGGATCGTCAGAAGAGCTATGCGGATCGACGGATCCGAGATTTGGAGTTTGAGGTTGGTGACTTTGTCTTTTTAAAGTTATCGCCGTGGAAAGGAATTCTCCGATTTGGACGACGTGGGAGATTGAGTCCTCGTTATATCGGGCCATATGAGATTGTCGAGAGGATTGGTCCAGTGGCTTATCGTTTAGCACTACCTTCGGAGCTTTCCCGAGTACATGACGTGTTTCATGTATCGATGCTACGGAAGTATCTTCGGGATGACTCTCATGCACTACAGGAACAACCACTGGAACTGATGACAGACTTAAGCTTCGAGGAACGGCCAGTGCAGATTCTGGATATGAAAGAAATTGTAACAACCCGTCCCGGAAGCCGGGATTAGTAGACTGATTAAGGTGGGATTAGTAAGGTTAATCGGTGTTTAGGTGGTCCCGATAGGTTCGTAAGTGTAGAATGACGATGTTAACCCTGGTTCGGGCAAAAACGTTGACTTTTAGTTCGGGTGGTCGGATGAACTTTGACCGGTGACCAGGACGTAGTTTAGGACGTAACGAACCCGTAGGCAGGTGGCACGCCCGATTCCGACATCCGAGGAGGAAGTTGTGATGTTCGGAAGGTTGAGGGCTTAACCGTAATTTGGGTAAATTAGGGGGAATAGTTGACTTTGTGTAGACTCGGGTCTTGGTACGTTGACCTAGGATGGTTAGGTAGATCTCGTCGTCCTGAGTTCGATGACAGGCGGCACGTATTCATCGGACTTACGAGGTGTGAGATATGGGTCTAGGAAGTTAGTGGCAAAACCGTAAGTATAAGGTAAAAAGAAGGGTAATTTGGTCTTTTCTGCACATTGGGATTTGTGCACAGAGAAATGAAATGGACGGCTGAGGTTGGGCCATGTGGGAGTGTGTGGAATGGATTGTGACATGTGGCATGTGTGTAGAGGATTCTGGTGGAATCCTGTGCATACACGGCCCAAATAATTGGGGTGCAGCCGTGCCCGTGATTGTGTGTGTACACAGAGAGAAACAGAAAACAGAGGGAGATTTTGAGGGCAAATTGAAGGCTGATTGTGGTGGTTGCTGAGTCTGGTGAGTGAGTGAGGGACGGGAGATCGAAGGGAAGCTGGTGAGGTGGTTGAGAGGTGCAGCGGGTGTGTGTGTGTGAGGTGTGAGCCACGGGAACCAGGGAGGAACTCTGGGAGAAAAACAGAGAAGTTGGGTGATGGTGCAGCCGTGATCGATCACTCGAGGTCAAGGGAAGTGCTCAGAGGACGGAGGAAGACAGGAGGAGCCACTACCTTGCGGCTGAGCTCACGGCGGCGACATGAGGCAGGTAATTTCCTCGTCCCCATTTCGATACTCTGTTTTCCGTTGAGGTTCAACGTGAAAGTCGTGAGGTTGGGCTTAGAGTCGAGAGGAATGGAGGCCAGGGTGAGGTTCAGGAGGGTCCTAGGCGTCGACTAGGATGGTCGCCGTGACGGGGGTGTACACGGCGGAGCTCAGACGACGGCAGGCACTCTGGTGCTCTGTTTTGGCCGTGGGTTCAAAGGGCAAGTCGTGACGATTGGGGCTGAGTCGAAGGTCTAGGAGGGTAGGTTTAGGTTCAGTGAGGTCCAGGGAAGAGTTTGGTGAAGCCACCATGAAGGGAGGTGAGCTGGGTGGCTGGATCGTGAAGCAGGGGAGTTTGGGGCTGTCTGGTTTCGAGTTCAGTCGACGGGCTAGGGACAGTGTCGAGGTGAACGGAGTTGGGGAATCAATAGGGCTGGTCTGGACGATGCTGTTGGTGAAGAAAGGGAAGGAAATAGTGCAGGCACGGCGGTGAACCGCTGACGCCGGTCTGAGTTGCAGACCACTGTGCTGAACCAGGTTTGCTCGAGGAAGGAGGTGGTACTGTAGCAGCGCGTGAGGGCCACGCGCAGCCACTTTGGGCGGCGCATGGGGGCGCGTGCGGCGGCGATGGGGAAAACGATCAACATGGTTTTTGGTCTAGGAGTTATGGTGAGTTCAATGGAAGTGGTTTCGAGTTGTTCGGACGTTGTTTGAGTTTAGTTTCGCGAGGGTGAAAGTTTAGGATCCCGGGTTTTATGTTTTCGATTCGGGGAATTTTGAGGAATGTAGGTGAACCTTCGTAGATGTGTTAGTGACGTAATTTGGTGGTTGTGAACAGGATCGGGATTTCTCGAGGAAGCCGAGGAACGTGCTGGACGTTCGGGACTCGAGTAGGGCTCAGTACTGTGAGTGGACCCCTTCTCTAAACTCGAGCATGCATAACTGTTTTCTATCATTGTTTTATGGCTTTTAATCACTATTCTATGTTTATCGAATATGTTTTGGTTGATTTTACATGATTGCACGTTTTTCAAGGAAGTTCGGTTTTTAGCACGTTTTACGAGAAAGTGGTTGGTTTTTGAAATTGATGCAATGGTTTTGGGATTTCAATTGATAAGTGGTTTTCATTGGTTATAAAGGGATTTTGGAGCATGATTTCGATGATCAAGGTTTTCGGTTTTAGAATCGGATTTCAATAATCGGAATTTGGTTTTAAGATTGGAAAGTGGATTCCGGATTTGGGTTCGGAATAACGGTTCTGGATGCCGAAAGGGCATCGGACCAGTGATTTCGGATTCGGGTTTGGATGTGGATTGGTACATGGTTTTCAAATGATTTTGGGATTGGATTTTCTGGATCTGGATATTGGGTTTAAAGACCCGGATATATGTGACGGGGGACCGGCCGGATTGGGTTTAAAGACCCGGATTGAGTTTAAAGACTCGGGAGTTTAAAGACTCGGATATATTGATTTCCCCCGTAGGCCTTGAGTTTAAAGACTCGGGAGTTTAAAGACTCGGATATTATTAAGGCCTGGATTGAGTTTAAAGACTCGGGAGTTTAAAGACTCGGATAGGTCCAGCAGGTTTGATCGGAAAATGATGATTGAACTTTGTGGTTTATGATACGGGTTTTGATACGCATGCCATGATTTCCATAACTGATTTATAGTGTTTCTGTTTCTTATGATGTTTTGTGAGAATTGGTTTATAAATGTGTTAACAACTGTTGGTTATGCATGTGGTTTTCAAAACGGAGGGTTAAACTCGGTTTCTGATAAATGTTTTAGAACTTTCTTGTTATTTTGGTCCACTCACATTTTCTGTTTTAACTTGCCCTCCAGGTTGTGGAGCGAGCGCGGGGTCTTGACGTCGAGGCAGTGTCCGAGGCATAGAAGTGACGTGAGGGATCCCAGAATAGTTTAAAGTCTTCCGTGTGCGTGTAATTTATCAGTTTTTATTTTCCTTGTATGTTCGTACTACGCTCTGTAAACGATAACTTTGGGACATGGTGTATATTTACTCCTGCGTCTGACTGGGTTTGAGTGAGTTTGACTTGAGTGTTGTGTCGGGGAGTCAGATGGGAGCGGGATTTACCTGGGGTTTCGGGGTGAAACCGGGGTGGGTCCTGACAGAAAAGGTCTTAAGGAACAAGACGATTTCTTTGGTTAAGGTTCTATGGCGGAACCACGAGGTGGAGGAAGTGACATGGGAACCCGAGGAATTGATGAGAGGGCAGTACCCACACTTGTTTGAGTAAATTTCGAGGACGAAATTTCTGTAAGGTGGGTAGATTGTAACGACCCGAACCGAGAATAATAATATTTTAATGTAAAAAGACTATTTTGCCCCTGAAGGGGGGGGGGAACTTTGACTTTTGACCCGGGAAACAATTTGGACTTTGACCCATGACTATGACGTAGGTCGGGACGTCACGAATCCGTAGACAGGCGGCAAGCCGAAATCGGAGTTCGTATGAAGAAGTTATGGTCAAGGAAGCGTTTTAGCGGAATTTACGAACCGAGAACAACAGAATAAAATATTAATTTATTATGGGAATCCGTGCAAACTCAGATTTGAATTAAAATAAGCGGATGAGTGACAAGTGTCACTCATCTAAGTCCATACTATTCCAATAAAGCAACATTACACTATTCCCTCATTTTATAATCATTTATTTTTCCCTCCATTTAATCCCAGCCGTTGGATCCCTGCCCAAATGCATCTCAGCCTTCCATTTTCCTCTGCTTTTTCTTCTTCATGCACGATCATCTCTGTCTGTTTTCTCTCAAACACACACAAACACATCCAGCCCCCCTAACCTGTGCATCTTCTTCCCATTTTCTCTCCACCCAAACACACAAACCAGCCGCCCTCATCGCACCAGACGACCACCCACAACACCACCATCATCTGCTCATCATCACCGTGCATCACCGGCAACCACCACCCCTGTCCCTGCTCTGAAATTTCCGTGCAAAACACAGACCCGAAACACTAAGGAAACGGGTCCAAGAAGCAAACCGCGACATCCATACCACCTCGACGCAGGGGAAGCTCCAGTCTACACTGTGAGGACCACATGAGCGTAACTGGACGACGGCGCGGCCTGCGGCGGCGACACGGCGGCGGTAAGACCCAAAACCCGAAAGCCCCGTTTTGATTCCCTGTTTCGAACCAACCTGTTTTGATGCTAGGAAATCGATTATTTGGTGATAGAGATGTCCTATGGTGAGAGACGAGTTGATTGGGACCGGTTTGGACGACGGAGACGACGTGGATCGCCGGAGACGACGATCGGACTTTGACCGTGAGTTCAGCGACGGACTGGTACGTTTCTTCCCATTTTCTTCCTGTTTTGAGGTTGTAGAACCATAGAACAGACCTAGACGACCCTATAGGGATGAACCCCGTCGAAAATGGTGGCCGGAATTGCACAGTGGAATCGGGTCAAGCCGTGGGTCGACGGCAACCCGGTTCCAGTCAAACGGGCCTGACCCGGTACTGTAGCATGATGACATCATCATGCTGACGTCATGATGACGTCATCTTGTCAGATGTTGTCAGACCAGGGACCAATCAGAACATGCCACGTGTCACCTGACAAGTGTCAGTGATGACGTCAGCATGACGTCACTGCTGACGTCAGCAGTACTGTAGCAGCGTTGACCCGCGCGTGGGGGCGCGTGTGAACAGTGATTTTGGTGGGGCCAGTACCATTTTCAAGGTTTCGACGATACGGATCCAATGGAGGTGGTTTCGTGTCGATCAGAGATCGTTAGATTAGTCAACATGGGGTTTGAAGCACCGGGAATAGTGCCCGGGATGCGATTTTGAGGCGGATCTGTTCTAGGGTCTTGGTATTGATGTTATAGGGTCCTTAAGTAACCCTCAGGTATAAAAATACAGGTTTTAGAGATCGTTGAGCAGCAAGGACCGAGTGTGAGTGGGCTGTTTGATTTATAAAAGGCTTGCATGCATAAACTGTTTTACTATCTCCATTTATGATTTCGATGAGTCTTATATGAACTGTTTATATATGCTATTACAATGTTTTGGGCATGAGACCCGTCTGGATTATATGTGGATTTTTTTTGGGATGTCCGGGGGGGGACATAGGGTAAACTATACTGTTATTGTACTGTACTTTCCTACCTGTGTATATTGTCTCCTCCAGGGAGGGTCGTTGGCCTGGGTGGACCCTAGAGTAGTCACGGGGCCCTGACTGAGTGGAGTTGACCCCCGTTGGGCTGCTTACTCTCAGGAAGGCATGTTCATATACCTCGGGCAGTGACCGGGATACCGGGAGCTGATGTACCTAGAGAGTCTCGGGTGTGAGACCCTGAGTGGCAAGGCGTAGCCTTAGAACCGTGACATCATTTGGGTTGGGTTTTACAGTGCACTGATATGTTAGTTTCTCCTTTCGATTATTATTGTGGCTTCATGGTTATGATTTCATTATGATTTTATGTTTGCACTGCATGCAAGATTTGGAAAACAGAGGGGTAAAACCTTATGATTATTTTATTATTAAATTGATTTCTAAACTGTTATTTTTGGCCCACTCACCCTTGTTTTACTGACCCCTCCAGACCCTGACACGGAAATAGAGGAGGAGGACCCGGAAGAGGAAGCAGAGGTTTAGTTTGCTTAGCTGTGCACCTGTACACCCACTTGTGGGTAGGTTGAGCACCGAATAAATGTACTCTGACTATTGTGCTCACTTGATGTATTTTAATTTCCCTTGTCTGACAGTATCGCTTTAAACACTGTTGTAGTACGTTATCTATCTATTTAAGTATTCGGTTTTTATTTAAGGGTAATTTTGGTATGTTTAGAGTCATTGTCAGACGGGAGCGGGGCACGTCCCCGGGTGGTCCCAGTGGGATTGGGACGGGTCATGTCAATTGATCCAACTGAGTTATTGAGTACAAAGGTATAACCTGAAGCGTACATTAGGGTTGATTAAGAAGAAACTTACAAGTCAACAACTTCAGCAATTTGAGAACACATGTTTTGGGAAGCTGATAGGAATAAAAAACTTGAATTGGTCCTACCTAATCAAATGAATGAATGTGAAGGTGTTTGTTTGTTTTTTGGAGAAGGGGGGGGGGGGGGGTGTAAAGTGAAACAGTTCATCCTTCAAGACTTTTGTGTGATAGCGTGGTTGTCTAGCGATGGTGTGGAGCCAAACCTTTTGGAGCAAGGACAAGGATCTAGGCAATTGAAGGATATCTATTTCCCCGACAAGAGTAGAGTGAGAATTTATGAATTGGAGTCAGCATTGGATGGCTGCACAGTTCAAGATGATCAACTGAAACTTGCTCTTGTGTACTTTGCAGAAACGATACTATTAGGAAAGGAAAAAACAAGTATTATTGGCTTCAAGTTCTTTGAACTTATTGAAAATATAGACAATTAAAATAAGTATCCCTGGGAAAAAGTGTACTTTGCAAAGACAAATGACTCACTGGCAAAAACTCTTATGCTAGAGTATCAAAAACCAAGGAGAAAGGAAGATGTGCATGATGTGAAGGGTAAAGGGAAAGAAAATGGTGCTGGAAGCTTGAAAGGCAAAAAGGATAGAGTGGGTGAAGAAGAAGATGAAGAAGGTGAAGATGTTGCATCAGAAGAGGATGAAGATGTTGCATCAGAAGAGGATGAAGATGAAGTGTGAGTTCAAGTACGAGGAATCAGTGGGAAGGACTACAAGAACAGAGGGTTCTTGCATTCAATTTTGGTATGTAGCCTTGTTATATTGAAGTAATCATTTATGTATATTTAATTCCTTTGTACACACCTAAGAGGATTGATTGTTCTTTATGTTTTTCACTTGTTAGGTTTGGATTTTTGAATGCTTGCTGGCATTTACTGAAATGAAGTACGCTCAATTGGATAAAAAACCGGAATTACCCCTATTATTGCATTGGAAATTGGCATCAGCGGGAAAGAAAGCCGATTACCATAAAATACAAAGGCAAATTTTCCAGTACTAGAAGGTTTGCAATATGACATGACTTAGACTTGATTACATTTTTCTTGTACTCAACACTTTGATCATGCATTTGTTCTTTTATTTTATTGCAGGTGAAGGTCGTAAGCCTAGTTCCTAATGAGATGGAAGAACAATTGGGTGGGACGGGTAGCCGTGAGGAAGGACACAATCAGTGCCCTATCGATGAAGATGATGATTCTTTTGCTCTGCCGGAGTTGACCATTTCTCGAGGGCTGGATGTTGCTGAGCTGAAGAGTCTTGTTGTCAACTTGGCATCAATTGTGACAACCCTTGTAGGGCAGAAGAGCCGCAGAGCGTGAGCTTCCAGTTGTTTATACTCAGATGGATGATGGGCTCAATACATCCGATGCTCCTAGGAGGATTTCATGGACTTCTACAAAAAGAAGAACAAGAGAGAGCGGTGGGATCGGTCAGGCATTTCGCAATTTCTTCTCTTTTTTTCGCGAGGCTCGGAAGCTCGTTAAGTCAGTCTGGTAATATGTTCAGTAGATCCTCACCTCACAACACAGGAGCCAACATTGGGCTTTGGAAGACAATTGATTGAAGTTCAGTGCATTTCATTTTGAGTTCTTCAAAATATGATTGCATCATGCTAATATTGTTGTTGAGGATGGGTAAGCTTGTACATTTATGGGTGTTTTCATGTAAATAGAAATACATGACAGAGATTGACTAGTCTCTCAATTGGGGCTCTACGGAAGAGATGGAAATTATTTAGAAACTAGGTGATTAGTTTCCACACTTGTGAACGAAAGTCGCGGCAGAGGAGGGTAAGGAGAAAAAGTAAAGCTTTGTATTAAATGTTTGTATTGTTACTGTTGGAACTTGAAGGCCTCGCTAGTTTCAAATTTGCAGTGAATTAAAGATGAAGGCAATGAAATAGGTGGGGTTCCGATGATGTCGTCCATTCAAGGAATAGGTGGGGTTTCGATAGAACAGATGTAGGCAATGAAATCAAGGTAAAATTCACTCTCAAGCTTTCAGCTAGTGGGTTGTCGATTTGACCAGCGATGAAAAAAGATGAGGAAGTTGAAACCTAGAAATTTGAAGAGGGAAGATGAACAACAGATGAGTTTCAATATTCAATGTTTTTCAGATAATTTTAATTTTTTTTTCCTATTTTGGCCTCTCTAAAATGTAAATAATTTGGCCTCATTCTTAATTCTTCTTCAAATATTCTTCCGAAATTCTTATTCTTATTTATGGTATTTTTTATTTTTCATATTTCTAATTTTTATTTTGTATTTGTTTATATTGTGATTCCCATATAATTTATGTTCTTCAATTTTCTATTACGTGTGTGTGGATGATGATGTTGATGCAATGTTGCCTGGTAAGGAAAAAAGATGGGCAAGTATGAGATGGGAGATTCTCAGAAAGTTTCCTCCTTAATTGAATGGATAAACTTTTCATAAAGTTTCCTACTATAAAAACAAAAAATAAAAAATTAATTTCCCAATCATCTTTACACATAGACTCTTATATGTCAAAATTTCAAATTTTACCCTTATTTTTCACGGTCAATTAATATCTGTTACAAAAATGGAGCTGAGTGACTTAACTCGGTCATTTCATGGTGTTAAGTGAACCAATAACTAATTTAGGGTGCAAAGTGTGACTATCGTGCGAATTCATGGTGCATTTAAACTAATAAACCTTATTTTTATTGGGACGTTCTTCAAACAATTAAAAACAACATTTGTTAGCGAAAGACCTTTGTTGGCCTCGTTGCGGCCCTACGGGCTTTAGATTTGGCCTCTTTGGCCCCTTGGCCTCCTTATTATAATACATATATTAATAAATATTAGATATATATTATATATAATTACAATTGAATTTTTTCTATGAAATCAAGAATGAAGTTCGTATTGTATAAGTTTCAACGGTAGAGTATAGAAAATTTTTGGGAGGGGGTGAGGTGGTGGTGGAAGAGCGTGCGACTTAGGATTTAGAGTTTAATTATTAGATTTTAGGCACAAAATTTAAGAATTAAATCCTAAACCATAAACAATTAACCAAATTATTTAATATCGGATGATAAATATTTTTTATGTTTAAAGTTGAAAGTATTTTTGAAGAATTATTGCTCTTAATTATCTTACTTTAAGTTAGATTAGATACTCACATTAGTCTTTAAAATGAACAAGCGAAAAAAAAATTAGATTATAAATTGGAGCAATGCTTTTATAAAATAGAAAGGAAAAAAACTACTTAATATGGATTAAAAGTTTTAAAGGGTGTTTGAGTCATTATTATGGTACTGAGAGATTGCAAATTTTCAAAAGTATGATTAGTAGGAGGCAACCGATTCATGGAGGAACCGTACGTACAATTGATGAAGCAGGAGGCAACCGAAATAACTTATTCGTTTGGTTTGTCGAAGATCTACAATTTCCCAATTTCGAAATTTATTTGGTGTTTGAATAAGAGATGATCTTAACATTTGACGATAGGTAATCCATGATTTTTATTGCTGTAAGAAAGCCATGTTTCTAATTTGAATTAATGGACAATATCATGATTTTACCTTTGCGTTATGACTGTTTTTTTACGTTCTTTATTAGGATATGGTGAGTGGGGATTACGTTCGGGGAGAATTCTAGATTTTCTGGAGCTCCTAACATGGAAGATCTGGAAGAATGACGTCATATTTTCCCACTTAAATATGAAATCAAACCGAATTACACACTAGGTAGGCTACTTTTTGTATGTTGCGTAAGAGATTGAATATTATAATATAGAGATCAATATTTGATACTATTCGTATTAATTAATCACCGTATATGTTAATAAGGTTGAATGCTTTTATACAATTCAGACACACTAAAATAATACCCTTGAAATTATCTGTATTAACGTATGACTATAATAATAATAATAATAATAATAATAGTAAATAGTAATAATAATAAAATATTAATTAATTATAATGTAATAAATAGTAATAATAATATATCAATAATTAATTAAAATAAATCATAATTAATAATAATATATATAATTAATATTTATAATATTAATGTTTCATATCACCTACTATAATATAATACATCTAGTATACTATAGTTGGTATTTTAATCCGACAGAGCACCAAAGGCCCGAATAAATAGTCAGTTTATCTGGTTGATAGATTACTCTATCCGATTGAAATAATCAGTACAATACAGTGTACCAAATGAAGTTATCCGATTGAAATAATCAGTACAATACAGTGTAACAAATGAAATCTAGCTACTTGTGCTCGACAAAAATGGTGGTCGGTGAAACACTGCACCACTCTAAAACCCACGAAGTATACAAATTTGATAATTGTTTTGTGGAGGCTGTGGCATTGGTATGAGGATAAAGTTACGTGATAATATTGTTACAAATTGCCTGATAGTTGAGGCATTTGTGGTTCCTAATATTGTTTACTTGACGAGATTTTTATATTAGTTCTAGTTATGTTCGTTATGTACAATTGTTTCTTTGATGCATTATAGTAAAAGAAAATTTTAAACGAATTTAAATACATGAAGAGTGGTGCTACAAGAGCGCTTCAAGCTAGCTAACGTTGGTAAAGAAGACCAGTAACTCCTGGTTTGGTTGAAGCACTCTTGCAGCTAGGGGTGGACACGATACAGTTCGATACGGATATTGACAATATCCAACTTCAAAGCGTTAAAATTTTAACGGTTCAATATAGTTTGAATTTTCTAAAATTAGAAATAAAACCGCTTCAATCCAAACCGTTACTAACAGTTCGGTTTGGATCGAAACGGTTTAAAACCGTTAAGAAATAAAAAAAAATAAGGATATAGAAAAAATAAGGATACAAAAAAAATTCAATACTCAATATTCAAAATTTTATATATCAAGCTTACTAAGTATTGAATTACAAGTATTATCACTATACTAAGATTTATCAAACACACAAACTATTTAATAATCTTTTGTTATACTCTTATATGAGTATACATATATTTATATGGGTATATCTACATATCTTTTTATTTTTATTATTTTTACTTTATATTAATAATAGATTTAAACATTAATAAAAATTAGTATATTCCTTAACAATTCGGTTTGGATTTGGATTTTCATTTTGAAAATCCGTTAAATCCAAACCGTTACTAACGGAACGGTTTGGATTCTCAAACCGTTTGATTTTTATCCGGTAAACCCTAATCCATTGGATAAATAACGGTTTGAAGCGGAACAGTTAGCAGTTTTAATGAATTCGTGTCTACCTCCTACTTGCAACATATACTTAAATTCCTTTAAATTTTCTTGTGCTACAATGCATCAAAGAAACAATTGTACATTACAACATAACTCAATTGGAGCTAATAGAAAAAGCTGTTGCCAAGTAAACAATATTAGGAACCACAAATGCCTCAACTAGCAGTCAAATTTATAACAATATTACCATGTAACTTTTATCCTTATCCACAATTATCGCCTGCAAAAAAAAAAAAAAAAATTCTACGTGGAAAAAGAAAAAAACGTCCTCACATCAAAATTATCATACCAATGCCACAGCCCCTATATAGAATTACCCCCTATAAAAAAAAAAAAGTTCAAGGCAATCGAGGATTTGCTACGAGTTATCCCCGTACATATTGGTGTGAGACTTATCTCCGTTTTCATAGAACCCAACGATTATATGAAGTCGATACTAGTGATTGAATCATTAATTAAATAATATACTGACATATTACTATTTGATTTTTTTTATTTCTTAATTTATTATTAAACAAATTATATATTTGATTTTATGCCCAATGTCATGAGTGAAAAATTGCATATTTTTTGAATGAACAAACAACAATCAAGTAGTTCAAATAGTCAGGCCAATTGTGTGTATGAAGGCACGTGGTAACTGTTGCGGAAAATAGTAGAATGGAAATAATAACTCAACCCACAAAAAAAGGATAAATATGCAAGGAAATAAAAGAGCAAAGAATAGAGAACACCGGATATAACGTGGTTCGGCAATATGCCTACGTCCACGGGGCAACAACAACAAGAACCTCCACTAATGAAATTAGGGGTACAAAGAGATGCACAACTTCAAGAACACTACTTGAAGGAAACTCTCTCTCTCACACTTGTTTTGCTACCAACACTACAACACTCAACACTTTCAACTTGGAATGTGCACTCTTCACTCTCTACTTGGAGGAAGATGTTTCTCTTAGATGAGATTGATGGAATGAGCAAATGACCTCTCCTTATATAGGCCAAGGAGTAACCATCTAAATGCTTTCATTAATGCTTCACCCACCCACTTACTTCATTTTGGATCCCACTTACCTACAACCACCTACTACATTTTGGATCCCACTTACCTACAACCACCTACTACATTTTGGATCCCACTTACCTACAACCACTTACTTCATTAATGCTTCAAACAACATTTTGTAGATATATTTGAAATTTGGGCCTAGATATTTTACAATCTCCCCCTCTAGGCCAACTAGGTCAAAACGACGTGACTTCTACTTGAAGTCCACTCCAGCGGATTTGCTGCAATACTCCAACTTCTGTTGTGTAACTGTCAGGGCCCACCCCTAATCCCCCGGGATTAAGGGCTAAACCCCGCTCCCGTCTAACGTACGCATGACACGAGGGCTAAACAACCGCCTAACCTCCGTGTGACACGTAAGTCGGACAAGGGAGTTCCAGACCAACCACCTCAACAACCTCAAACTTCCCAGAGTGCGCAGAGCCTACTGTGGATTGGGCATGTGATGTCTCCATCTCTCTCAACCGACAGCCCGCACTGCAGCAACCTGGAGGGTATCGAAAACACGAAAAAACTGTGAGTGGACAAAAATAAAAGTCAAGTTCAAAACAGTTATCAGAAAACACATACATTTAAACCCTCCGTTTTGAAAACCAATGCATGCATTTCAATTTCATATCATAAAACCATGTACGAAAACCAAAGCACATTTTTCCTTGTTCCAAAACCCGGGCCTTAGCCCCAATATCACCGGAAGGCATTATAACCAATGAAAACCATTTCATCCGGGCTACTGCCTAAAACATCATCATCAAGTCTCAGTGAAAACCCAAAACACATTTAAAACCACATTCTCATTCATCGAACCTGCTGGATCTATCCGAGTCTTTAAACTCAATCCAGGCCTTAATCATATCCGAGTCTTTAAACTCCCGAGTCTTTAAACTCAAGGCCTACGGGGGAAAATCAATATATCCGAGTCTTTAAACTCCCGAGTCTTTAAACTCAATCCGGGTCTTTAAACCCAATCCGGCCGGTCCCCCGTCACATATATCCGGGTCTTTAAACCCAATATCCAGATCCAGCAAATCCAATCCAAAACCATTTAAAAAAACCATTTTCCATTTCCATATCCAAACCCGAATCCGAAATCACTAGTCTGATGCCCTTCCGGCATCCATAACCGTCATTCCGAATCCAGACCCAGAACTCATTTCCTTCTCATTTCCCCGGTCCGAGTCCGCTTCAAATTGAAACAAAACAGAAAAACAGAGGAATTGGAAATTACCTCTCCTGCGCTCACCGCCGTGGACTCCGCCGCGTCCCTAGGTATCCACACACCTCCTCCGTCCTCCGCGCACCACCTGCCGCTTCCCTTGATTAATTACACGACCGCACCACCGCACCTCCACCCCAACTCCTCTCTGTTTCTCTGGTTTTCCCCCGTGAGTTCTCACTTCACACACACATGAGCACTGCATCTCCCAATCTCCTCAACACCACCCTGCACTCTGAACCTCCCTCTGATCACACTCCCCTACTCACAAGCTCACACTTGCCCGGCCGTCGATCGATTTTACCCCTCAGCCTCCCTCTCTGTTTTTTCCTCTTCGAAGAACACGGCTGCACATTTTTAAAATACCCGTGCACATTTGTGTAGAAACCACTACACACCCACCACGCGTCACAATCCTCTCCTCTCTCTTAAAAATCTCCCTCTGCTTTGGACACTTGTCCAAATCTGGTTGCACCATGCCCAAACAGTCAAAAGATCAACATGCCCCTCTTTAACTCCAAAATTACGATTATGCCATCGACGTTCTAGACCCGTAATTTACTCATCATAAGTCCGATGAATACATGCCGCCTGTCATCGGACTCAGGACGACGAGATCTATCTACCCAACCTAGGTCAACGTACCAAAACCCAATTCTACAAAAAGTCAACGTTTCCCCTTCTTTTAACCAAATTACGGTTATGCCCTCAACCTTCCGAACTTCATAACTTCCTCCTCGGATGTCGGAATCAGGCATGCCACCTGCCTATGGATTCGTGACGTCCTAAACTACGTCCTGGTCACTGGTCAACACCCATTTGACCACCCGAACTAAAGTCAACATTTTACCCGAACCAGGGGTAAAATCGTCATTCTACACTTACGGACCTATCGGGACCAACTAACCACCGATTAGCCTCGCTAATCCCACCTTAATCACGCTACTAATCCCGACTCTCGGGACGGGTTGTTACAGTAACAACTTTTGTCAACATATCTGAAGTGTTCTTGTTGGTGTGAATTTTCCTCAACTGGAAAAGCTTCTTTGATACTGCATCTTGAATCCAATGATAACGGAGATCAATGTGCTTCGTGCGAGGATGGTACACTGAATTTTTACTTAAATGAATAGCACTCTGACTATCACAATGCACCACATAATTTTCTTGCTTCACACCCAATTCTTGAATGAACCTCTGTAGCCAAATCATCTCCTTGCCTGCTTCATTTGCAGCAATATACTCAGCTTCAGTGGTCGATAAGGCAACACATTTTTGTAACTTAGACTGCCATGAAACAGCTCCCCCTGAAAAGGTGAATAAGTATCCAGAAGTGGATTTTCTAGCATCAAGGTCTCCTGCCAAGTCTGCATCCGTGAAACCTTCTAACATCGGTTTTGATCCACCAAAGCACAAGCACAACTTTGAAGTGCCTCTCAAATATCTGGGTATCCACTTGACTGATTCCCAATGCTCTCTGCCAGGGTTAGAGAGATACCTACTAACAACACCAACTGCATGTGCTATATCTGGTCGAGTACAAACCATAGCATACATAAGACTACCAACAGCTGATGAGTAGGGAATACCTGCCATCTTGTCCATATCCTCTTGTGTAGTTGGGCATAAACTTCTGCTTAACTTGAATTGATTACCTAGAGGTGAGTTCACTGGCTTAGCTTCTTTCATGTTGAAACTCTCAAGCACTCGTTCAACGTACCTTTCCTGTGACAACCATAGCTTCTTCGCCTTCCTGTCACGAGTGATCTCCATGCCCAAAATCTGCTTAGCTGGACCTAAGTCTTTCATATCAAATGATTTTGACAAATCCGACTTCAACTTGTGAATCATAGCAACATCGTGCCCCACAATCAACATATCATCAACATAGAGCAATAAAATGATGAAGTTACCTCCGGTGAACTGCTGGATATACACACATGGATCAGCATCTGTTCTCTTGTACCCATGACCCAACATGAATGAGTCAAACTTCTTGTACCATTGCCTCGGTGCCTGCTTAGCCCGTACAAGCTTTTCTTCAACTTACAAACCATGTGTCCTTTTCTCTCAACTTCAAAACCTTCTGGTTGCTCCATGTAAATTTCCTCTTCCAAATCACCATGCAGAAATGCTGTCTTCACATCCAACTGCTCCACCTCAAGATCCATGCTAGCTGCCATGCCCAGAATAACTCGGATAGAAGTCATCTTAACCACTGGTGAGAATATCTCGTCGAAATCGACTCCTTCCTTCTGCCCAAAACCCTTGACAACCAAGCGAGCCTTGAACTTTGTCAACTGCTAATTCTCGTCCCTCTTCAACTTGAACACCCACTTATTTTTGAGTGCTTTTCTGCCTTTAGGAAGCTCCACCAACTCATAGGTGTCATTCTTCAATAAAGACTCCATCTCAGACTTCATTGCCAACATCCATTTGTCATTGTCTGCATGAGTCTTTGCCTCCTCAAAATTTTCAGGCTCTCCATCACCAGTCAACAGAATGTATCTGGAACGCGGGTCATCCCCATCACTGGTCGTGAGAATATACTGTGAAGAAGGATACTTAGTATTCGGCTTCGGCACTCTGTTTGATTTACGAACTGGTACTTGGGAAATCTCTGGTTGCTCCTCCTGGCTTGGCTCCCCCTGAATTTGATCATCCTGATCATCGTCTTCAGGTTCAGATAGTATCTCAGCACCTTCTGCTTCAGCTATGTTAGGAACGTCTTCATGTATAACCTCTTGAGCTCTGCCACTGGGTTCTTGTTGCAGCGGTGATGAATCATAGGTGAGTTGGCCTGCATTTTTAACTGTCTCCTTATCAAGATCTGCCACGGTCTGATCTTCAAAGAAGTGTACATTTCTGCTTCTGAATAGCTTGTTGGTCTTTGGATCCCACATGCGGTAGCCCATTTCTTCATTGCCGTACCCGAGAAAGATGCACGGTGTGCCTTTGTCATCTATCTTCAATCTTTTCTCGTCAGATACACGTGCAAATGCTTTGCACCCAAACACTTTCAAGTGTGAATATGAAACGCTTCTACCGGTCCATACGCATTCGGGAGTCTCAAAGTTCAATGGTACACTTGGTGATCGGTTGATAAGGTAACAAGTGGCTGACACAGCTTCGGCCCAAAAACGCTTTGATAGATTGGTTGTCTTCAGCATGCACCTGACCTTCTCCAGAATGGTGCGGTTCATCCTTTCAGCTACACCATTATGTTGTGGGGTGCCAGGAATTGTCTTTTCATGCCTAATGCCATACTTCGAACAGTAATCTCTGAACTCGTTCGAAGTGTACTCTCCTCCATTGTCGCTGCAGATATATTTGAGGGCTCTCCCAGTCTCCCTTTCCACCATGACATGAAACTGCTTGAAGGTTTGGAATACCTGACCTTTTGATTTCAAAAAATATACCCAAACCTTTCGTGAAACATCATCAATAAAGGTAACAAAATATCTATTACCACCTAGTGATTCAACTTCCATAGGGCCACAAACATCAGAATGTACTAGGTCTAATATTTTTTCTTTTCTTGTGAAGGTACCAGAAAAACTGACTTGATTTTGTTTGCCATATAAACAATAATCACAAGAGTCGAGTGAGGTACCTTTGACAAAGGGAATGAGAGACTTCTTTGCCAAAACTTGCAATCCCTTCTCACTCATGTGGCCTAATCTTTTGTGCCATAGATTTGGATGAGAATCGTCCGCGACATTCAACTCTCCTTTGCAAACCTTCCCATATGTCTTGTAAAGGGTGCAACACAACTTCCCTCTAGCGATGACTAGCGATCCCTTGGTAAGCCTCCACTTTTGATCTCCCCCATGATGATGGAACCCTTGTTTATCAAGCACACCGGTTGACATTAGATTGAGACGTAAACCAGGAACATGTCTCACATCTTTCAATAGCAGCTTGTTGCCCAAATCAGTCTCGAACAAAACATCACCTATTCCTGATATCTTGGAATAGCTATCATTGCCCATCTTTACTTCCCCAAAGTCTCCGGCTTTGTATGTGGTGAAGAACTCCGAGTGCGCCGTGGCATGGAAAGATGCTCCAGAATCAACTACCCAAGAAATGTTTTTATCTTCATCAGCATGTAGGCAATCATTGTCAAGAGACAACAACTCACATGCTTGACTGGACACAGTAGCGGTAGCTGCAGTATTGGTTGTGTCCTCCTTCTTTTGGTAGGTTGAGCCATCTTTCCCATCCTTCTTGTTATTCTTTAGTTTGTTGCAATTCTTCATCATGTGGCCATAGAGATTGCAATTATGACACCTTCCATTGAATCGTGTCCTCGAACGGCTTGTACTTCTTCCGCGATCTCGACTGGGACCTTTACTCTTGCTCATTCCTCTATTCTCCGTCACAAAGACTTGACTATTATCGGAACTAGATGACTTTCTCCTAGTCTCTTCATTGAATATGTTGTCTTTAACATTATCCATAGATAACACACCATTGGGAGTAGAGTTACTTACAGTAATGACAAAGGTCTCCCAGCTGTCGGGCAAAGATCCAAGAAGCAATAACGCTTGAAGCTCATCCGCGATCTTCATGTCCATCGTGGCCAATTGATTGACAGTGCTTTGGAAGTTGTTGAGGTGCTCAGTCACCCTTACGCCCTCCTTATACTTCATGTTGACAAGCTCCTTAATGAGAAACGCTTTCTTCGATGCGGACTTTTGTTCAAACAATGACTCCAACTTCAACCAAAGAGCATGAGCGTTAGTCTCGTTGGACACATGGTGGAACACACTATCATCCACCCATTCACGAATATGGCCAATAGCCTTGCGATTCAACTTCTTCCATTCAGCATCTCCTATATTCTCAGGCTTGCCTTCCTCTCCTTCTATGGGCTCATGCAGATCCTTGCAATAGAGAATGTCCTTCATTCTCGGCTTCCATGTAATCCAATTGGAGTGGTTGAGTCGAACCATGGTACTCCTGTTGGAGAAATTAACATCATTTTTTCTTATTTTTAATTTTGTCAAATGAAATATTTTAAATTCGACCCTTATAAAAAATGAAGTAAATATCATTAGTTTATAACGAATCTTATTTTCCAAAAACACTCTCTCTCTCTCTCATCACAACCTTTTCATTAGGTCTCACCTGCCTTCATTTCCTTTCTGCTCCTAATTTTTTCAACCCCTAACAAAACCCATATTCAACCACCCAAACCCAAGAAACCCAAAACTCTTACCATTTTTTAACCCATCTTACAAGAAAACCCCTGTATCTAGATAGCTAGCTTAATAGCTTGTACAAAACCCACCAATCTTCTTTTCTTCTTACAGAATCTCCCATTAAACCAACCACGTTTCTCGATCTCTTCCTTCATCAAAAATTTGATCACCAACTACCAATGGAGGCATCTTCATCCCTCTCGCCATCTCCATCATCATCTTCTTCTTGCAGTGCAAGCATTCTTCCTCTGTCTTTCTCTCCGGTCTGGACTAAACCGCCCAATGGCAAAACCAAACCAGTCAATAATGGTTCGGTGAACCGGGAGCCAGACTATATGCCAGCAGAGAATGGGGAGGCATCCACGGCCGGTTCAGCCAATGAAATTGAATGGCTTAGATTCATTGACACCATGAGCAAGGAGGGGATGAGTCTGTGGAAGGATGTGGCAAAGAAGTTCGACCGGCTTTCATTCACCGGCCAGGGGATTGAACCGGTTATAAAATGGTCTGATTTTGGTCTGTGTATAGGTGAGCCAGCCCAACACTCAATTAAACTATTGCCATTGCTGTACATTATTAACTTTTTAGCAAATACAATCAACAACTTCTGGCCTTGTTCTGTTTATTGGTAGCTTGTTTTTTCTTTTGGCTTGGCCCCTGTGCTTTGGTTGTATTCCTTTATTTATCAATCATATAAATCGGGACGAAAATTAATAATTAATGTATCAATTGTCATATTATTGTGTATTTTGTAGGGATGCGACGAAAAATAATAATTAACGCATTAATTGTCATATTATTATGTGTGTTTTGTAGGGATGCAAAAGTCGCCGGAATTTGCCAACGAGCTATTAAGAGCTTTGAGGGGAAGAAAGGATCGGAATTTTGACATAACGAAAGACCAACTCCATAGCTATTGGTGTCGATTAACTGAACCTTCCTTCAAATCAAGGATTCGAATTTACTTTGACTTGTAATAATCCTCCTTAGAATTCAACAAGATGATTTAATTAGCTTCATGTTATTATTGATTATAGCAAGGAAGTGTTAAAAAATTCAGCAAAATGCTCAACTTTGTTTCAGGTGTGACAGAAATATGGATGGAAGAATAACAAAGAAAGATATTAAGCAGGTAGTTTGTAATCAATTATAACTATTATATATAATTTTTTGTTCTTGGTTTCTAATTTACTTGTTACTTTGCAGACAATTATGCTAAGTGCTTCTACAAATAAGTTATCTTTCACCCAAGAGGAAGCAGAAGACTCTGCTACTTCAGTCATGGAACTGCTCGACACCGAAAATCGGGCCTTCCTTGAAGTGAGTCTCTTTACCGAATTTATGAAATCTCATTTCTACTCAATTTTTTTTTTTTTTTTTTAATTTGCAGTCTGCTATTGTAGTCTCACATCTCTTTAATTTTGGAATATTTACATAAACATTCTCTGAATTTTTCTGTGTTTTTACAAACACCTTTCGATTTTAAATTTTGCATAAACACCCATTCAAGTTCCAAAAACATTACATATAATCCATAAAATATTTTTTTTAATGAAATGTAATATAAGTTATTTAAATATTGAAATGCCCTCGTAGCAGTTTGGATAATTTCCATTCTAATTTTGAAATATTAATCTAAATGTCCAATTTTGTCAATTTTTAGGTTGACACCAATTTTAATTGATAATTACTTAATAAATGATCTTATGTGTAATTGTTTTGGAATTTACGCGAATATTTGCGTAAAGACCAAAACTTGAGGTAGTGTTTGTGAAAACACAAAAAACTTCAAGGGTATTTATGCAAATAACTCTTACTTTAGGGTTTAATTTCAAATTTTGATAATTAAAACCTAAAATCAAAGCTTTAGAGTACCATTATAAATCTTTCTTAATCAACCATGTGTCTAAAAGTAAAAACTGTGATCAAAATTAAAGGAAAGTATATATAAATAAAATTTTCAACCCATACATCACGTCTCTTGTAAAAATGCAAACCTCATGTACGGAAAAAACTATGCCATTAATTAATCGGCTTTCTTTTCTTTTTGATCACTAACTTGCAGCTCAATCAATTTGAGACTCTCTTCGAAGCGAGCTCATCAAAGGGCTCTTTTGAAATCCGACACAATCCATCCCACAATTTTGATGCGTCCCAAGAGCCAGACTCATCAAAGCCAGCAATTTTGTTTCGATTCTATTGCGGCGGGCGTGGGTAATTTCGGTGTGGTTGATTATATGCAGTGCAATATTCACATGGAAATTCATCCAATATCGAAACAGAGCGGCGTTTCAAGTAATGGGGTTCTGCCTATCGACGGCCAAAGGCGCCGCAGAAACCCTGAAATTCAACATGGCTCTCATTCTCCTCCTGTTTGTCGCAACACAATCACGTGGCTTCGCAAGAACCGTTCGATCAACTCCATCGTTCCGTTCAATGATAACCTCAACTTCCACAAGGTAAGCTCATCTCCAATCACACTCTTTATTTTCTAGGAGATTTTTCACTCAAGATGCACATTAAGTTAGTCTTAAAATAACCTCCAAATTTGATTTTGGCCCATGATGTCCCATAAAACTCCATTTTCGTTCAAGATGTCCATGAAGTATTCAATTTCGATAAAAAAAATGTCCCATAAAACCCTATTTTCATCTTAAGATACCGCTTTTATGTCAAATTTGTTAACTTTTTATCAAATAAAAGAGTAAAATTGTCACATTGAAAATTTTCTCAACTTCCCTTTTTGGGCCCAAACATTAATAATTGCCATTTCTCAAGCTCTCTCAACTGCAGAAAATCGCCTTCAATGTCCAACTGCCAACACCGTCAGTCATGCCAATGGCTTGCTTGTCTTGGCAAGTGGGTTGTGGGCAGCCTCACCTTTTGGCCTCTGCCGTTGTTCTTAGGCAAATGGAAAGAACCACAAACATACAAATCAACTTCCAGATGCATCTCCCTCGTTCACTCCTAGTCTTGGCTGCTATTGTAGATGTCTCTACCACTAAGCCCCTTAATTTTCATATCTCAATCAATTTCTCTACTCAGGGGTTTCTTTTATAATTGTACCCAAGCTCTCTTTTTTAGCCCTCCCTTCCATATAGAAACAAAACAAAGTTTCTAATGTCAAACATGGTGAATTTCGTGACTTGCACCACTTGGATTTCTGTCGATAATGGCGACAGTGTGATCGTAGTTCTACTTCTATCTAAATCACGGTTTCTATCCGTCATCTTAACACAATGACGGTGAAAATTGCACTTAGCAACATCTCCTTACAACACCTGTGCAAGTGGGGTGGCCCCCTTTATTCGTCATTCGTTGCCACCAAATCATCTATGGGATTCAATTTTTCTTATTGTGTTTATGGGTTTCATTTTGATAATTTGTTAGTGTGTTTCAGATTTTAAATTTTGTATATATAATCTCATTCATTTGAGAGGATTGGTGTTATACTTTGGTGAGACCAATTCATGTCATTCCAATTCAAATTGGAGAATGAAAAAAACTTCAAAGTGACAATTTTACCCCTTCTATTTGATGAAAAATTAACGGATTTGATGGAATGCGGCACATTAAGATGAAAAGGGGGGTTTCAGGGGGTATCCTTGAGTCAAAAAGGAGTTCAAAGGGCACCTCTGAAACGAAAGTGGGATTTCTAGGAGCATCATGGGTTAAAATTGAGTCCATAGAGTATTTTGAAACTAAACTCAATATTCATAGGGCATCTTGAGTAAAAAGTCTTTTCTTAAACCCCAATTTTACTTTTTTGGTGTGAAAAATCGTCTCCAACCACAAGGTTATAAGGGTCAGGCCAAGCCACATTTTGTAGCCCAAACGGCTGGTTATTTCTGGCCCTTTTCCATAACAACTTGCACGGTGGGACTAGCCATCCCTTTAGCTCCGGTGATTGGAGATGGCCGTAGTTGGCTCACAACATAGCTAACAATAACATGTGTACATTTTGTGTTGAAAATATATAGATGATCGCAAGAGGGATAGTGGTTGGAGTTATTCTCCACGGTGGCGCTCATCTTGCTTGTGATTTTCCAAGAATAAGTGACTCCGACCGTTTGATTTTCCGGCAAACGATAGCGCCCGGTTCGGGTACCATCAACCGTCGTACATTGAAATATTGGAAACAAAGGAGGTGGCCTCAGGGATTGCTATGGTGGTCCTAATGGCGGTAGCATTTTCCCTTGCAACAAAGGGGCCGCGCCGCCAATCTCCGTCGCTGCCGAAGTCGGTACGGAAGGTCACAGGCTATAACGCTTTCTGGTACTCACACCATTTGTTCATTGCTGTATATGCATTGCTAATACTTCACTCTATGTTCCTCTTTCTTACCGACAAAGTAACTGAAAAAACGGTAAGCGTTTCGATCATTAGTGCATCTCAGTTCATTTTTGGGCTAACTACATTGACTCGTAAGATTTCAAAATGCATCAATTCACATTTTAATTTTTTTGACCGCCAATTTATGTTAAAATACGTCATTTTTTTGTAAATTGGTCATTAAAAACAATATCTATAATTCAAATTTCATTCTACATATGTTTACATCATATTGATTTGTAATCTTATATTAGGATGTATCGGAGACACAAAACAAAAATTTCTTTTTCATAGCATTTAGAAAAAAAAAACTAAAAGAACTATGGTTATTTTTTTTTGTCCACACGTCAGTGTATATTAATTTATAATAATTAATATTTCATGACACTAATTTACCTGAGCACTAAGAAAGCAAAAAGATGATCCAAAATGATGCCTTTTGAAAACTTGAAGAAGTAAAATAAGAAAGTCAAAACATAATGATCCATTTTTTAAAATGCCCCCAAACTTTGGGGTAAAATGTAGTTAGCCTTCCATTTTTCACCATGAATTTTGAAAGTTTTCTTGCATCCCAAGTTTAATGTTGAGAATTTGCTTATGCAGACATGGATGTACATTGCCATTCCAGTTATGTTATATACTGGTGAAAGGGTATTTCGTGCCATAAGATCAGGATTTTATGAAGTGAAATTTTGAAGGTATACAAAATTATAAATACACTGTCAAATAATTTCCTTGTTCAATTTCAAGGAAAAGATTTTGAATAATTCCATCAAATTCTAACTGTTTGCTTCTTTTTGTGTGAGCAAATAAACTGAAGGCAAGTATTTATCCAGTAAAAGTGTTGTCCCTCAGATTGCACAAACCAGAAGGCTTCAAGTACCTCAGTGGCATGTACATATTCATTCAATGCCCTCAAATTTCTCCATTTGAATGGTAAGTCCAAACTTGCTAAACATTATCTATTTCCGAGTTGTTTGACCCGAGAATAAAGATAAAATTACACTGAAAGTATTCTAATTAAATTTGTATTCAAGGGACGAACTCTTTTTCAAGACATGTGATTTTACTTATTGTGTTTTACTTGTTTATCCTTGACGAAATCAAGAGAGTTGTCTTGTGTTTAATAGTTTAAGATATTTATGTAAGAAAGTTAAAAGGGCGGTGGTTGTTCTAGAGCTCAAGGCTTAGCATTTGGTTCTCAAGTTTTGAGCAGAACCCAAGATATAAGGAGGGTGAGTGGGGATTGAAAGTTTCGAGGAGAGTGAGGCGTTGTTTGGGCACCGGTGGTTGTAAGAGAGCTTACGGCTTAGGATTTAGTCCTCGAATTTTGGGTAGAACCCAAAATACTAAATCCTGAGCCATAATATATTGGTTGTCCTTATTTATTAGCTAGTAATCTACGTTGATCGAGCCTGTTTCTTTCCCTTCTTTGTTCATTGTCAGGCATCCATTTTCCCTAACTTCAGGGCCAGAAGATAACCACCTAAGCGTTCATATCCAAAATTCAGGAGATTGGAGCTATCAAATTTACAGTCTATTCCAAGAGGTAAAATTTGATCAATTCCAAAGCTCAATTCAAATCGGTGAAAATGCTGGTAAAATCTTCTTTGATTTCGACTTTGAATTATTATCAGGCAACATTATCAGGAGCCAAAGGTTACCCCAAAGTACACATTGATGGGCCATATGGTGCTGCATCTCAAGACCATGTCAAGTACGACATTGTTGTCCTAATTGGTCTAGGCATCGGAGTTACACCTTTCATTGGCATCCTCAAAGATATTGTCAATTCTGCTAAAAAATCTAACAGTGATCATGTAAGATTTTCTCCGAGTTGAATCGTTTGAATTCACCAAGGAACAAATCTGCTGATGGGTTTGTATTTAAAATAGAGTGGTTGCAGAGAATCCAGCTTCAAAAAGGCTCCGTTGAAAGCCTATCTGTATTGGGTTACAAGAGAGCAAAGCTCCTTTGAATGGTTTAGAGACAGCATGAAGGAAATATTATCTGCCTCGAACAAAAAACAGGTACAAAAGTATCATCTCTTTAATAAATTTGATTACACGATTAATACCTCAAATAATCCCTGAATTGTACTCGAGTGTCATTTTGGTTTATGGAATAAATTATTACATTTTGTAATGCTCAATCTATCCAGTATATGCTGGGAAAAATATCGTATCGAATATGTCAAAATTTTGAACATTTTAACCTCTACTTGAGTGATAGATGGAAAAACTTTAGCTTAAAAAGAACAAAAAAAAAAGGCAACTCTTAATTTACATCACAATTTGAAGTACCAATAAATTGAACATTTAAATACATAGAGAGAATTTGGTCGATCATTTTGGAGTGCATGCGTAAATGGTATAAAATGACTAAGAATGACCAATTAGGCATGTTTGATAGAGTTAGAGGACTAGAACATGTAATGATTTAACTCTAGTATTGTTTATCTTCCATCATTCAGTCCGTTGTAGAATTGCACAATTTCTTAACTTGTGTGCATCGAGAGGGCGATGCGCGATCAATTCTAATTAGCACGATACAAGCATTGCATTATGCCAAAAATGGCACCGATTTGGTCTCTCGGATGCCTGTAAGTACTTCTCTACATTGCCTAATCATGATTAAGAGGTTGAAAAATGCATTTGGAAGTTAAAACATGAACTGTAATTTTCTCATGGAAATTTCAGGTACGCACACATTTTTCCAGACCAAATTGGTTCACCATCTTCTCAACATTGGCCAGTCGGCATAGAGAAGCGCGAATTGGTGAGACTGCGAGAGTGCCTTTATTTATGCCGAAGTAAAATTTGTAGGTTTAATAATGCTAATTTGAAATTTTGGGGTTTCTTGGACAGGGGTTTTCTACTGTGGACCATCCACCCTAGCAAAAGAGTTGCAGAGTATGTGCACCAAATTTTCCACCAAAACCTCTACACGATTTGTATTTCACAAGGAAAACTATTAGTTAGGAGGTTCTTTTGACAAAAGATTAGAGGTTTTGTTGAAATGTCAATTTTTGTTGTACCAAATCCACCAATTGTATAATCAATCACCCACAAGGTTTAAATTTCTGATTAAAATTAGTAGGTTTAAACCCGAACGGAAGTCAAGTTTAAGTAGCAAGTCAAAGTTTGAATTTTATAAATAATAAAATCAATACCAAATATACATATATAAGTATAAAAAAGAAATTATTTGTGTATGCATTAAAACCACAGTTGGTCATATTTCTTCTTATCGAGAAATCGAAGCATTTATTTCTCTTTATCGAGAAATCAAAGAAGCTAAATTACTGCACTTCCACTTGACACCTTTCATAATAATAAAGGGCTTGTCTTGCCATGACCTTCTCTTGAAGTCTCAAAACTTCTGTCGCTCCACCCCGTTGAGGGGCAGAAAACCCATAACAATTAAATAAATGAAATTATTTGTAATATTAATTCTATATTATTAAGATTATTTAAGTATTATAATACTCCCCCGAATATCCTTAGTATCAAAAAATCAAACATAGGACATACCAACTCAATTAAAATGCCGTTGGAGATACAAAGTACGAAATAATAGAAAGCTGGATGGACAATAAACATGAAAATTTTCCCCAAGAATACGAACTGCTACAGTTTATACAATCCTCAATCATTTAAGGTGATTTCTCAAATGCGAAACGTATAGGGAAAAAACAAGAAGCCCAGAATCATCAATTTAAACCATCATTGATATAACTTTCGGATCCCAGAACTCGAGCCTGGAATAACTATTAGGGAGAAAAAAAAAAACAATATGCCTCTCGGAGGAGACATCTTAAATTTCAAAACAGAATTTTATTTCGTCACCATCGATGAACTTAGCCCTCCAGTGCCGATGCTCCAGATATAATCTCAATCAATTCAGTGGTAATCGATGCTTGACGAGTTCTATAACAAGTAATCACATAAACAACAAAGATTAGATTTACATAATAAAATAATTAAACGATGATTTCTACATGTACAGAACAACTAGTATTGAAAGCAATGTGAGTCGAGGAAGAGAAGACCTGTTATAAGTGAGGGTAAGGCGGTCAAGCATGTCCTCCGGCATTTCTGCTTGAGCTGTCCATGGCAGACATTCTTGCACCTTGCTCACTGCAAGCATTTTCCAACACGGCATTGAACATGACCTGTCCAAAATATGAATAAAGGACAATAAAATATATTCAGTAGTGGGGAGACTTTTAAATTGCTGAAGAATAGATTTCTAACAAATTACTATAACCACGCACAAAACAATGGATTCAATCCCACCTACTGCATGCACATAGGAAAGCTGAGGTCTCTAAACTAAAGGGAATACTTACACAAGAGAATTGGAACTCTGCCAGATTTTGGAGTATCTCTGACTTTGTCTCACCACCTTCAATCTCGTAGGAATCTAGGTCACCAAGCTTTCCACCAGTTTTCAGCCTCTCTCTCCACAACACTATATAAACAATGTATCAATTACCCATGACACCAGAACATGTATAGGAGGGGCGAGTGTGTGGGTTGTGTATTACTGAGGCATTCTCATTACCTCTGGAGATAATACGGTAGACACTGTTGGCAGAAATGAGACAACTGACTGAAATTTGTTAAAGACGATTCTCAAAGCATCAAACTCTTTCAAAATGTCATCCACTAGGACAGATACCTGAAAGGACAAAAAATACACAGAAATGAAGGTTAGAACTTGTATGTTTGGGATATATAACGAACACATTAAAAACTTTGTTAGTCTAAACCAGATAAAATATTTATCAAAGAAAATTAATAGGAACTACCAGTTAAAGGATTCTTCTGCAAGTCAAAGGAAACTTATGGCATACTAACCTGGGTGTAGTTCAAAGGATTCTTCTGCAGCTCAGTTATGCATAGCTCAATGTCTTTCTTTGAGTCACGAATCAATTGAGCCTTTGCCTTTTCCCCCAAAATGACATATTTAGTCTCTTTGTCAGGGCCTATGACAATTTCAAAGGAAGGCAGAGATTAACGTGCTTAGAATATAAACTTAGAAGAAATCAGACTAACAATCAACTTTCCAGTTTCCAAGAAGTACCAGAATTCAATTTGTACAAGCCCTTGCTTATCTTCACTGAAGTAGAGTTAATCCCACCACATAAACCTTTGTCCGAAGAGATGGTAACAATAACATCCTTCTTAACTTCGACGCCTAGCATGGAAACACAGAAGTGCACAGTGAGGGAAGCTTGTTTAGATATCAATATGAATAGGCAGAAAGTAGCCTCTACATTTGAGAACAATGAGCAAAAAAAACCTCCATAAATCACATATATCATCAATAAAAGGAGAAGAACAATTTCAATTTCAGTTTCCAGTTGAGGTAGGACATGGAAAGAGGTAAAATCCATTAAGCAAGCCAAAGATAAAGCAAAGTTGTCCACAAAATTGGTTGATATCAACTATGCAACTACATTGAGTACATGAGATTGTAATGCTGCCAAAGATGCAATGTCTTTAAGAATTCGAAAATCAGCGAGAGAACTTCCTACTTACAAGTTAATAATAGAAAGTCACTCTATGCATTCTTAATAGAGGATTCTCTTTTGCAAACACTCAGAAAGTAAACTCCCACATGGAGCTCCTTCCATACAATTTTGATTGAGCATGCAGATTATGCTACTTTTGTGCCAGCTTTCATGTTACAGATTACCACCCTATGCTTCAACATTTAAAAGTAATGAAACGGGATAAGCAAGACCAAAAAAAATATGTAAAACAGGTAGATCTAAAAGAACAAACATTATCTAGTGGGGATTCATTAAGAAATGAGTTATTTAATCGAATTTAAACGTGAGCAGCTTATAAAGGACAAAACTGAAAAACCAGCCAGGACCATGTCAAGTAATCCAAATGTAAAGGAACCAAATATACATAAACTTAAGAACGAAGATTATGCTGGTAAACATACTGGGAGTGTCGCCCAGAAGTGCCGTGAAAGGCTGCCACAGGCCACGAGAGTTTTCGGCTTTAACTTGAATAGCTCGTAGCTTTGATGCTGCAACCATCTTCATTGCCTTTGTAATTTTCTGGATATTCTTCACACTCTTCATCCGGTTTCTAACTGAATGCACAAAGCATCAAGAAACAACAGCATTACCATTTGCTATTGATAATTCATAAAAAAAAAAAAAAATCAGAGAAAACTGCAAGTATGTCATAAAGAAGGAAAAATAACAATAACTAGTAAATGACAATTGTTCTTACCAATTTGAGTTGAAATTGAGCGCACTCCTAAAGGGACCTGCTCCCTGCCAACCAAACCAAATAATCTAATTGTTTCAATACACGAGAAGAAAAAAATGGCAAGATAAACAAAAGAAAAGGCTTTTGAACAGCACTATCCAAGCAGAACAACATCAATAGTTTTCAGCTTACTTGCCAAAATAATGCCCATTTTGTGTAAATTAATAGTTTCAGCCTTTCATAAAATCCGAGCATTTTCAAAAATTCAATTATCCGCTCTTTTTTCACCGAGAAATGAAGGAATCTTAAATGAATCACTCCCGGTCTCAGTTGAGGCTTCCAAGTCCTCCATATTCTATTTAATTTTCTTTTCTCCAGTTCTCAAATTTCTACGTAAACAGAGAGCAGTAAGAATGCATTCTGAAAGCTAAACAATTATATTGAACAACCAAAAAAACAAAAGTAGATTTGGAAAGAGAACGAACGCGGTAGGGATGATTGAGGATCGGATGGCGGCCATCGGATGGGGTGAAACCAAAGGGGCGAGACGCCTCCCTTCTCGTCTCAGAGCAGCCATCGCCATTGATTAGAGATTGGTGATGGGATTTTGAAAACCCTAGAGCTGGATGTTCGGATCCAACTGATTAGAAACAAGAGCTGCGAGCTCAGGTGCGATTTTTTCACTCTCTCGCTTCGTTGATAGTCAAATGCGAAATTTGGCCACGTTAATTTTTGCTATGTCCAATGAGAGCCGCTACGGCGCCGTTTTAGTATGCTGCTGAGTGCAAACGCTAAGATCAACTCAGAGTTGGCCCAGTCAGCCCAGGCCCATCATATAAAAGATATGGACTTTTGAAAAATAGTCGAGGTCGAATCTTTTTTTTTTCCTCACAAAAATGAATGATTTAATTTCGATTTCAATATTACCAACATTTCAAATTTTCCCATAATTTTGAACTTAAGGGCATGTTTGGACGGATAGGGACCACATGCCTTAAACGATACAACTCAGAAGCACTTGTGGGATCGGGTAACTAAGGCCTCCTTAGTTAAATCAGAGGCATAACGTAAGCAAATATTAATGTAAAAAAACCGAAATGCGATGTATGCCCTGCTTAATTACAATATTTCAACCAAGCAAGTAGTAAAAGTGAACGTAAGCTAGTGTTATATTTTGACAAAAAGAACGTAAGTGTTATATATTTTTGAACTCATAGCCTAGTTTTAAAAAGGAAACGGAGGAACATAGATAATTAGCAAACCAAAGTACACCATCGATGTATCAAAAGGCTCATGAAGATGCAGGGTTGTGTTAATAATTAGCTAGTATTCATCATGATACATTTAAGTTTTCACAGTCAAACTCAACAACATGGGAAACATCTTCAATTAGTAAGCGTAGTAGCTCATATATAGCAGGCATATCAAAAAAGCCAAAACTGAATATTGTGCAAGAAGCTCCAATAAATATGTGTCATGTGTGTACGTAATGTGTGGGTTTTAGAAGCTTTAGGAGAAGCGGAGTAGACGGAGAGAGAGAGAGAGAGAGAGAGAGAGAGAGAGAGAGAGGAGAGAGAGAGAGAGAGAGAGAGAGAGAGAGAGAGAGAGAGAGAGAGAGAGAGAGAGAGAGAGAGAGACTTTTCTGGTACTCGGGACTCGGGATGGAGTGAGGGAGGCAGGCATTTCCTTGAGCTCAAGCTGTTTCGGCAACAACAGAGACCCTAGAGGTAATGACAACACTTCTCACTACTGTTTCTCAATCATTTCTCCTTGTGTGATAATCTCTTGGGCAGTCTTTCCTGTTTCTGGCCAAAAATATGACTATGAGCATGATACAGAGGTTATTGTAGAGGGTTATTCATTAAGCATGTAGAGGGTTCATAAAGCATGTAGAAGAGGGTTCATAAAGCATGTAGATCAGGGTTCAGCACCACCAATTTTCTCTCTGGGGGCCATGATGTCCTTGAAGTCACCAAAAGAAGCCACGCTTCTGAGTGAGGAAGCTGGGAGAGGAAATTCCAAATTGGCTCCACGAGCTGTTTTCTTTTTTTTTGGAGAGGAGGCCCCGGGGAGGGGAGGGGCATGTAATAAGCGAAGGTGACAACCCAGGTTATGTTGGAATTAGGTATATTAACTCGACAGTGTAAGAATCTAGGATGAGAAATAAGCACTATAAGTTCTAGAGCTCCATAAAACTAATTACAACGCACCACACTGTCCAATCGAAGGCACAAAGAACCTACAATCAGAAGCAAACTTTGGGTTGGGGTTTCTTATCCTGTTGTTGAATTTCTTATTGAGAAGAAAAAGAGCTAGAGAGACTGGGTATTGTGGGTGTTTAAAATTTAAATTAGGAGGTTATTTATTTTTGGATGAAGACGAAGGCGGAGAAGAATTATTAGGAGGGTTATTAACTTATTGTTATGTTAGGTTTTTTTATTTTTATTTTTAGTAATTAAAAAATAATTTTAATATTAAATGACATTGCTATACTGAATTGAATTCCATGGGCAGGATGATCAAGATGTGTATGTTGCCATAATTTTTGCATATGTATGTCTATATATATAAGGTAGTTGAATAATCTTAATTATTAATAGACATGAAATTGTTGGGAGTAATTCCAATGAGGATTGATTTCCTAGTCAATAAAGCTATTGATTTGATTCTTATTAGGATTTCAAGATGAATTAAACCAGAGATTTTAGATATCTTATTTGTGCAATAAGTCATAAATACTAAGATCGATGAGATTCATAAGTAATACTAATGGATTTTTTTTTTGATCAGGAAGTAATACTAATGGATAGATGACTTAGATTCTAAGGCATAAAGATTCCATATTGAGCTATTTCACTACAAGAAAATATGCCCTACTCGTCTAGAGTTTACCCGACACACCCATATTTGCCGGTAAAGGTGACTTCGCTTGGCAGAAAGAGTGAGGCTCGTCAGGCAAACCTTGAGCGGGAGGGTCGGCTCTGTTGGCGCGCAAAGGAGGGGCTTTTTCCTGGCGGGTGGTTAACCTCCGCCGGGCTAGCTATCATTAACGGTGAATCAGGTGCGCTGGACAAAGTGTTTCCGTTGACTCGCAGCGGGAAAATTTTGGCGCGAAGGGGTGTTGGCGCCTATTGTTTGCCCAACAAGCCATTAATGTTTGCCCGGCGCAGGGTGCGCTGGGCAAAAGTCCAATTTGCATTTACTCCAGAGCGGATTCATTTCTTCATCTTCTTCCTCATTCCTCATTTACTCTCTCATTTACTCTCACAATCCCTACATAATATCATCATCATTTCATCATCACTACTTCACCTAAGGTAAAATTAATAATTTTAATGATTTTATATATTTTTTGTTTTTTGTTTTTAATTTTTATTATAAGCTAAAATTATTTTTTGTTTTAGGTTATTTGTGGTTGATTTGAAGGATTATTTATAAAAGGTATGCGTATTTGTTTCTCAATTTAATTTTTCTCAAAAAATTGTATTTAATTATTTTGAAAATTGTGATATATTGTGGAAAATGCTTAAAAATCTTGATATTATTGTGTTAGTGAATTGTGGTTGATCTGCTAATACAAAGTTAATCAACCCGATTAACTTTGTATATCGAAATTCGATAAAAAACCTTAGATCCGTTTAAGAGTGAGTGAATTAGATTGATTGACTAACTCTTAAATTGTCCATTTATCGGGACAGTTTGGGAGTGCACAACTATATGTGTTGTATAGTTTGTTGTCTCTGTGGTTAGGTTTGTATCAAGGGAAATTCAGTTTATATCTCCTTACTGTTATCCGAATGCATACTAGATATTCGTTTAAATTATCTAAGTCATGTATTTGCAGAACTGTAGGGTGATGTTGCTGAAAATTTTCTCGGTCGAAACTTCGCCTCGTAGGTCACAAACTTTACAGTTGATAACGTGCACTCTCGAATGAGATAGGGCCAAATCACCGGTGGCATAAGGAGACGAGTAGGTTTTGGATGGGATAGAGTCACAAACTATATAATTATCTACTTACATTGGTTATATTTTATGGAAGTAGACACTATGGACAGAGGCTGGATGCAAATGTTGGATAGATCTTCTTATCAATATTTGGATGAGATTGACAACTTAATCGCTTTTGCACGTACTCACTATAGTGATCCAAGACGCATGTTATGTCTGTACAGTAAATGTAACAACTGTTGTTGGATGTCGCTGAGTGATGTTCATTTGCATCTGGCACGGAACGTGATCGTACATAACTACACTGAGTGGATTTATCACAGTGAATAGAATTTTACTACATCGACATCTTCAGTTCACGGGAACCGTCGAGATGATAGTGATTCGGATAATCGGTGTGATAATGATTAATTTGTTGAGATATAAACCGATATTTTCCCCTCTATATCTGATGATATGGATGAAGATGCCCTTAGGTCTCAACCCGAAGAGTCAGATCTCTATTACGAAAGGTTGTTGAAAGAAGCTCACCGCGAATTATACTCTAATTGTAAATCCTTCTCGGTTCTAAGGGCAGTTTTGATCACATGATAGACATCATCACTCGAATGCTCCCTGAAGATAATAGTCTCCCTAAAAATCATTATAACTTGAAAAAACTTTTGAAGGATCTTGGTTTAGGGTATGTGAAGATTCATGCATGTACGAACGATTGTGCATTATTTTACGGTGAATTCGAGCATCTCTAACACGGCCCACCCCTAATCCCTCGGGATTAAGGGCTAAGTCATGCTCCCGTCTAGTTCACGTGCGTCACGAAGGTTAAACAACCTTGCAGCCGTCGTGGAACACGTAAGCCAGACACGGGATCCCAAAAATACATGTCGTATGAAAAGTCAACAGTTTGCCCCTTTTCAACCAAATTACCAAAATACTCTCAAACTTTCGAACATCATAACTTCGTCCTCGAATGTCGGAATCGGACGTGCCACCTGTCTATGAACTCGTGACGTCCCGAACTACGTCACAGTCATCGGTCAACATCCGTTAGACCGTCCGAACTAAAAGTTAACCTTTTTCCCATTCCAAGGGCAAAACCATCATTTCGTACCGTCCGTCCGAAATTACCCAACTAAGCACTGATTAATTTCACTAATCCATCATTAACCACTAATCTAATCCTGAAGTCCAAGACGGGTCGTTACAATCTCGACAAATGTTGACAGGACCCATCCCAATCCCCCTTGAATTATCGTGGGATGTGCCTGCTCCCATCTGACACCGCGTGCCAGACCAAAAATAAACTCGTCACCCGCTCGGGGTTATCTATAGTACGCCAAGATCGGTAATGGCATGTGATATCTCGATCTCTGCTACAGCCTGCATCCACGATCAACCTGGAGGGTATTAAAAACCATAAAAACTGTGAGTGGATAAAAACAATTTATCGAAAATACATTTATACCCTTCACGTAAAAGCATGCATGCATCATAAAATAGTATTTCAAATACTTTCTCAAAAAGCAAGACGTATTGCTTCCCAAATCAAATCCCAATGAAAAATACTTCTCAATCGAAGCCATTACTTCAGTAGGGTCTCAGCCCCAAAACCAAATCATACAGGGTCTCAGCCCAACACCAAATCATACGGAAAACAAGTACGGGGTCTCCGCCCAAATAAAAAACCATGTGGGATCTCTGCCCACTATCATCATCCTCAGTGTCAGTCACGATTCCAATCCTAGCACGCGTCCACATATAAGCTCAGGACCCTCACAATCCTAGCATATCGCCGTGAACACATCACTCGTCGCAACCATCTCTAGATCATTGTGAATACATCACCGATCGATCTCAAACAACATTGGCACTCCTAAGTCGAGCCTTCCTCAGCCATAGCCTCCAGCGGCTGCTCGACAACATGCAGTGCATCGTGACCACTCCGGAAGAAACACATCCGCTGTCCGGAGGCAAGCGTCATATCACCCGGGACTCAAACCCGAATGTCATCATCGACCGGGACTCTAATTCGACCGATCGGGACTCTAACTCGACCAACCGAGACTCTAACCCGTAATATCACCACGGAAGTAAATATCGACGGAATCGCTGATATATCGCTCGATATATCAGTTTTTCCGATCGACGGCAGGTAAGGCGGGGGTAAAGCTATTTCTTCCACCAATATTGACGATTTCGGACATTATCGACGGATATCGTCCATTTCCGACGATATTGACCGAAACCACCGATATTGACCCAGCCACCAAACCCACAAGTGAATTTAGGCAGCGAAGTACCGAAATAAAAAAAAAATCAAATCGTACAGGAAATCATGGATTTAACAACAAATCTGGAAATCACGGATTCAATCAATCATAGATTCATACTGTATGAATCAACTTTAGTTCACGGATGAAGAGAATGATTGAAAAAAAAACAAAAATTAATCACGGACGGACTCACCACGAAAAACATAAATTGGGGGGGGGGGGGGGGGGGGGGGGGGGGGAAGACGAAGAAAACCTCGAACCCAGCCCACCCGTGATATGCCGACGTCGACCTAAAGCCAGTCGAACCACCTATGCAACCTGCATCCCCGGTTCTCCGCTTCGCACTACTCCTCGGAGGACGACTGACGGCAGCTCCACCCTTCTCTCGTCTTGTCTGTCGTCGCTGTGGCTCGGTCGGTCGCGCTGTCTCGCCCTTACCCTTACGGTCGCCTCAGTCCTCACCCAGTCGCCGCCTCGAACCATCTATCTGATTTTCCCCAATTTGCGAAATCGATCGTTTATTTTGAGGAGAAGGAGATCTGTTGAGTAAAAAATAAAATGGAACGAAACACGCATTTCGTTTCATTTATTTTGATAACCCTTTTTAAAAAAAAAATTATTTACATATTTTATTTAATTATTTATTTGTCATAATAAAATAGATCATTTATTATTAATTTTTTTTAACCCCAAATAGAAAAAATAGATTAAGCCTTAATTTTTTTTTCAAAATTCAACATTTATTATTAGGTAAAGTAAAATATGTTTTAGTAATGTATGTTTTAATATAAAATATGGCTTAATTTATATATTTGGTAATATTTGTTTTAATTTAGAATATGTAATAAAATTATGAATTTATGTGTTTTTGTTCCTTAATTATGAATATGTATTAAAGAAATGAAGCCTTAAACGTTTTTTTTTCAAAATTCAAAATGTATTATTAGGTAATTCATATATTCCTTAATTATGAATGTATGTTTTAATATGAAATGTGGGGTAATTCGTATATTTGGTAATATTTGTTTTAATTTATAATATATGTTTTATTTTAGAATATATATTAAAATTGTGAATATATATGTATTTGCTCCTTAATTTTTATCATCATCAAAGTTTAACTTAGAATATATATTCTGTTGACACCATATCTGACCAGACCCACTGGGCCGTATACTTAAAGCTCAGACTCCGTTCAAGGCCCAAAACTACCGTACTTACACAGCCCTAACACCGGGCCCAATGCGGGATGCCACGTGGAAGTCTATCCACCCTCGATGTAACAACCTGTACCTTCAGGAAGGGTAAAAATGTAATTTTGGAAACTATTTGATATTAAATGACGATTTTGCCCTTGTGAATAGTGTGCTCAAAAGTTGAATTTTTTATTTGAATGTTGAACGAGCGTTGACTGTTGACCGTGACGTAGTTCGGGACGTCACGAGTCCGTAGACAGGTGGCACGTCTGATTTGGACAATCGGAGAAAAAGTTATGGTGTTCGGAAGGTGAAGGGCATTACCATAATTTGGTTAACTAGAGGGAAAATGTTGACTTTTTACTGGACCCTTAGTTTTCAGGTAGACCGAGGACCGTTAGATAGGTCTCGACGTCCTGAGTACAACGACAGGCGGCACGCTGTCATCGGACGTCGGACAGTTAAGTTGTGATTTTAGGAAGTTGGAGGGTAAAATGGTAAATTGGATACCTAAGGGCATTTTGGTCTTTTCACATTTTGGGCCAATCAGATAAGGCCATGTGGGGAAGTGTGATTGGATATTTTTTTTTTCAGCCCACAGGATGATGGACACGTGGGGGACACCTAGAGGTTTCTAGGAAGTTTAGTGTGTGCACGGCTACAAATTGCACGATTGTGAACCGTGCAATCGTTCACTGAGCAGAAAACAGGGAGTTGAGACCGTGAGGATTGTTGATCGATTTTCAGTGAGTGAAGGCTTGGGGCTTGAGTGGTTGATCAGGACGGGTTGGTGAGTGAGTGATTGTGTTCAGAGAGGGTTGGACGATGGCTGTGTGTGTGTATCGTGACCTGAAACCAGGAGACAGAGCAGGGACACCGTGCATGGTTGTGCACCCCAGAAGATCAAACCATCAAAAATTGGAGGAGTGGTGGTGCTTAGTGACTTGAGAGGAGTCGTGTGGACTCAGTGGAGCACGGTGGAGGCCAGAGCAGGGGTAAGTGTTCTCTGTCCCCTGTTTTTCCAGATTTCTTTAAATTAAAAGTCGTGAGGTTTGGATGATTGTCGAGGTATTCTAGGGATTCTATGAGCTCTAGGAGGGTGTTAAGAACCTTAAGGGTCGAACTGGAGCTTCGTGGTGGCCATTGGTGGTCGGAGACAGAAACTCAGATTTTCTGAGTTTTCTTCGAGCTTTGGACGATGGGTTTTGGTTCTTCATTTCACGAATTGATTAGTGGAATTAATTACTCAGAATAGGACAAAACTATTGAGATTGTTTGGACTGAAAATGGACGGACAACGGCGGAGAACCGGTCTCGCCAGTTCAACACAGGCGACGGCCTGAGGAAGACGATGAACAGTGTTACTGTTCAGGCGCGTGAAGCCCACACGCAGCCCCTTTGAGCGGTGCGTGAGGGCGCATGGGGCAGAGTACGGGGAAGTGTTCAACAGGGTTTTTACTCTAATCGATGTAACGAACCTTTTAGGACAAGTTTCGTGTCAATCGGACACCGGGTTGGGTTAGTTCGAGGATTCGAAGGTTTAGGGTTTTCGTTTAAATTCCGTATAAAATCCCGAAAATTTGGGGAAATTAGGATAAGCCTTAATGAATGATTGTGACCCGATTTTTTGGTATTTGACAGGACGAGACACTCCTGAGACAGTTGAGGAGCGCACGGAGCGCGATTCATGCGTTCAGACTTGTGAGTGGACTCTTTCTCTTTTAACGAGCATGCCTAACTGTTTTTATTTACATGTTTTATGTTTTAAAGTGTGCTTTCATGATCATTTCTTATGATATATCTGTTTTACACATTTGCACGTTTTTCGAGGCGTTACGTATTTCAGCACGTTTTTCGAGACATATTCTGTTTACGATTCTGATGACATGATTTTGGAATTTAAATCTGTTACTGATTTTCTATGATTATAAATGGGTTTTGAAATATGACTTGATAATCAAGGTTTTCGGTTTTAGAATCGGATCTCAGATTTGGTTTTAAAGTTGAAAAAGGGGATTTCTGGATTTGGGTTCGGAATGACGGTTCTGAACGCCGGAATGGCTTCGGAATAGTGATTTCAAATTCGGGTTTGGATATGGATTTAGAAATGATTTCAACATGATTTGGATTGGATTTGCTGGATCTGATTAGTGGGTTTAAAGACCCGGATTCTGTTTGACGAGGGCGGGTCCGGATTGAGTTTAAAGGCTCGGGAGTTTAAAGACTCGGATTTACGATATTACCCCCGTAGGTCTGTTGAGTTTAAAGACTCGGGAGTTTAAAGACTCGGATTGCATTTGAGGCCTGGATTGAGTTTAAAGACTCGGATAGACCCAGCAGGTTTGATCGGATATTGACATTGGTATATCTTGTTTTTATGATACGATTTTAGAATGATCATTATATTGTTTTATATTGTTGTTTTCCGATACTTAGTTAGACATGCATGTTTTCTTTTAAACGGAGGGAAAAATCCTATTTTTGTTTTGTAAATTGTCTTCAGAACATTTATTTCCTTTTTAGTCCACTCACGTTCTTCTGGTTTTAAATTACCCTCCAGGTCGTGGTGAATCGTAGGGGTGAACGTTGAGGCAGGGGCAGAGGCATAGAGCTTTGCGGCGTTTTTCGTTGCGTGATTAGCCTTAGTAGAACTTTTGTGCCTGTTTTGTATTATACTATGCTCTGTGTTACTGTTGTACTACATTTTATCCCTGGTCTGATAGTTATACTTATGGTTACTTTGAGGTTATTTTTGGTACTTTAAGTGTGATTGTCAGACGGGAGCAGGGTTCGTCCCGGTTATCGAGGTGATAATCGGGGTGGGTCCTGACACTCGATCTACGTAACACGTGTCAGCACGTAAATCGAGGAGCATTTGTCCCACATCGAAACTATGGGAATTGAATATCCTACCTACCCATACATAAGGGGTACACATTTCCCAATAAAGGTAATGAATATTTACTATTCACAATTACTCTGCCAAACTTACCGTGTACTATTTCCTCTTACGAACAAAGTAACTAACTTGACCGTCGGAGAACCTTAGGCCGGCACCACACCGGTGCCCGTACTAACGGAGAACCCGCGATTCACTTAAGTTGACAGGTTACGAGGAAGGACACGCGTCATCCGATGATTGGGCAACGAGTAATCGATAGTTGGAACATTTAATGCTTCAACATGTTCTAATTGAAATAATTTTATTATTATTTTTATTTTTATTATTATTAATTTTCATTATCAAATTCTAATTATTTTTCACATATTTGGTAATATTTGGTAATATATTTGGTAATCATTTATTATTAATAAATTTATCATTTATTACTAAAATATGTTTTAGTAATGTATGTTTTAATATGAAATATGAGGTAATTCATATATTTGGTAATATTTGTTTTAATTTATAATATATGTTTTAATTTAGAATATATATTAAAATTATGAATATATGTGTGTTTGCTCCTTAATTTTTTATCATCATCAAAGTCTAACTTAGAATATATGTTCTAATTGAAATAATTTTATTATTATTTGTATTATTATTATTATTATTTGTCATTATCAAATTCTAATTATTTTTCACATATTTGGTAATATTTGGTAATATATTTGGCAATATATTTGGTAATCATTTATTATTAATAAATTTATCATTTATTACTAAAATATGTTTTAGTAATGTATGTTTTAATATGAAATATGAGGTAATTCATATATTTGGTAATATTTGTTTTAATTTATAATATATGTTTTATTTTAGAATATATATTAAAATTATGAATATATGTGTGTTTGCTCCTTAATTTTTTATCATCATCAAAGTCTAACTTAGAATATATGTTCTAATTGAAATAATTTTATTATTATTTGTATTATTATTATTACTATTTGTCATTATCAAATTCTAATTATTTTTCATGTAACTTAGATTTTATAAAATGACTAGTGCAAGTGCAAGTGAAAGCCGTCCAAGACCTGGACGAATTGACTTAGCATGGAAATATGCCATTGAGATTCCTGGAAATAAAAACGGTACCATGTGTTCGTTTTGTCAACATCAGTTCCAGAGTGGAGGCATGACGCGATTAAAGTTTCAGCTAGTAGATTTTGATCCGGAAAAAAATGTTTAAAAATGCAAAGATGTACTTAAAGCTATTAGGGACGAGGTCAGAACATGGATCAAAAGTAAAGATACTGTTAGACAGAATAAGAATATGATTGGTGAGAACATACGAGCTGGCTTGCGAGGAGATCCTCTAGACACTCAACAGAGCATTTAAATTAACGATAGCGATGATGAAGAGGATGATGATGGATTCGCTTATCCACCAGATTTGCATAGATCTGAGAGAGCAGCATATCGCTTTACTGTAAATGCATCGAGGGATGAGGCACGCCGAAGTGTTGACACTTATGGAGTTGGTACCATGCGTGGTGCTCAAGGAGGCAGTAGCAGTCGTCAACAAACTCAACAGATGCGTCGATCACAAAGTTTGCGTGATCCATTTTCAATTCCTCCATAACCAAAACTCTACAAAACCCCAAGAAGTCAACAGAAGACTGTAAAATCTATGTGGAAAGGGATGAAAGAGAAGTTGGGTTGATACATAAACAAATTTTTTATATATGAAGGTGTGCCTCCAAATAAAGCCAACTCTCATTATTTTAAGAATATAATTATTGAAGCCCAACGAGCAGGTATTTAATAAATTTATTTATGATATACTTTTATTTAGCTTATGAAATAGAATTAAATGCTAACTTATGTTTTGGTTTGCAGGTGAAGGTGTGTCCACTCCTTCTCCATATGAAGTGAAAATAAATATCTTCCTATGGAGTATGAAGATATAACGGCATATGTGGAGCAACAAAAACGACAATGGGAAACTTATGGATGTACAATCATGTGTGATGGTTGGACCGGTCCAACAAAGTTATCCATAATCAACTTCATGGTATATAGTAAGGGTTCAACAGTATTTCTCAGGTCAGTTGATTCTTCCAAAAGCCATAAAGACTATTTGTACATACAAAATTTGTTGAAGGAAGTTGTTCAGGAGGTTGGAGTACAAACTGTTGTACTGATCGTTACTGATAATGGGTCAAACTTTAAGAAGACTGGAAAAGAAATGATGAAGACGTATCCAATCTATTGGACTCCTTGTTCAGCCCATTGTATCGACCTAATATTTGAAAATATTGGGAAGAATGAGACAATGACACTCATCATAAAAAATGCTAGGCAGGTAACTAACTACATTTATAATCATCTATGGTTACTAGTTCAGATGCATGAATTCTGTCAAGGTAACTAACTACATTTATAATCATCTACATATAGATGTAAGTTCACTACCATATATGAACCTTGATATTTTGGAATATGTACATCTATGACATGATATTAACACAATTCTTAATGTAGTTGATCAACTTTAGAGATGGTCGGAAAACATTTCGTTCACCTATAGCTGTACAATCACGAACGAAAATGCCCCCAGGTATATGTTTGCATTTAACTTGATATTGTATGAATTAGCACTTTATAATGCCTCTTACATTAAACTTGATATTAACAGCAGAATGGTGGGAATTATATGGCCAAACTTCTCCAGTCTTGCAAAAAATTGCAGTTCGTATATTATCACAAACGGCTTCATCTTCGGCATGTGAGAGAAATTGAAGTACAATTTCTTTAATTCATACAAAGCAAAGAAATCGTCTCACATATTCAAAGTTATAAAAACTTGTTTTATGTTATTATAACATGAAACTCAAGTTAAGAGATGAAGAAGCTGAATGTAGCAAAGTTGTGGAAGAAGACTACGTTGACCTTTTGGAAATTGCTGGTCAACACGTGGAAGGTAATGAAGTTGATCCACTTCAAGCATGGATTATGTCAGCTCACTTGAATGATGATAGAGGAAGGCCTGACCCTCGCATAGCCCATCTTGATAGTGAACACAGTGTTAATGTCGATAGAGTGCTATCTGAAGAAGTAGGGAGTGAGAAAGTAGGAAGTGAGCATGAGATGTCTTCATGGGAGAGATCAATGCTTGGTTCTACCACTAGACGTGACTTGCGAGCTGATGCTACTAGTAAGGGACTTCATCAAAATAAATCTCCAAATGATGATGATGATGATGAAGGAGATGATGTTGAGACAAACAATGAAGACAATGATGACGAAGGGGATGATGACGGGGGAAATGAACATGTATCCGAAACATATGCACCCTTGAGCCCATTTACTGGAGAGCCGGATTTCACTCATGCCACTCAAGATTATGATCATGGCTGTAGAGAATGAGGAGTAGGAATCGGTGGTGTTGGGAAAGATTATACTCAGACACGCAATATATATGAAGTTTATGGAAACCCATCTTCTGAGGATTCCATGACAATTAGTTTTGAGTCAATGAGTTTGGGCACCAATCCTAGTAACAACTCAAATGATCCATATGCTTATGGTTCATATGGTTACTACCAGTTAGACAACCATCTCCCTCAAATGCCACATGGTTATGGAGGCTATGAAGATCATCATCTCAATGAACATTATAGAGAAGTTAGTTGGGTAAATCCTAACTACCCCATTTATGGAGGAAAAGTAGGTCATTCAAAGGAGGTATACGAATACTATGTCCAACAATACATTTCCGTTTGGTCAAGTAGCATTACTTGGTAAAAATTTTGTGTCTTGGTAGATGAAGACCAATCTAATTTTCAAGCTGGTAGACACTCTACTTGTTTTCGATGAAGTTCAATGTGTAAAGTATTTGGTGTGCAATATTATCAATAGAATCATGTTTTAATTTAAGTTTATCTTTAAGATTTTATACCGTTAGTTATCGACATATCTATATTCTATCATATGATTCATCATATATTTATTATATCAAAGTCATTTTATAGTTTTTATTAGTCCTATATAACCATTATTGGGTACTTAAGTTTTTCCCAAAATTTCATTCCAAATTTCCGTCATTTGGACCTAATTTTTGTCATTTTTGTTGACCGTAAACGATATCGATATCAATATCGATATTTGGGATGAAATACCCGTAAATTCGACTAGCGATATATCCGTCAATATCGATATTTCAATCCTTGAATATCACACATAGGGCCACCTGCCCAAAACATCACCAAATGGGTCACAGCCCGAAATATCACCAAATGAGTCATAACCCGAAACCAGTCTCAAAGGAAACTTCATATCCCTGGATTCCTCGAATCCTATCAAATTCACAACTGGATCTCATGCCCGAAATATCTTTCAAATCTCGTAACTGGGTCGCAGTCCGACTTATCTCATGTTTGAATATACTCTAAGTTAAACCTCAAATCAACAGGGTCATATTCCCGAAAGATATTTCCAAATCCAAAAACCATTTCTTATTTTCAAAACACTTTCCAAATCATCCTCAACTTCATGCCAAGTCAAGGTCTTTCAATTGGGTCTCGTACCCGAATCTCGATTTCACGTATCTCCGTGAAATCCTTTAAAATTGTGTCTCAAATCCTCGATTTCATGCTTCTCCGTGAAGCCCTCAAAATCATATAAAATCATGTAAAATGTGTAATAACCCGTACCTTCAGGAAGGGTACAAATGTAATTTTGTAAAAGATTTGTATAAAAGGACGATTTTGCCCTTGTGAGTAGTGTGTCAAAAGTTGACTTTTTGATTTACAGATTGAATGAGCGTTGACCATTAACCGTGACTATTGACAGGACGTATGTGTGACCCGAGGAAGTGGCGAGAGAGACAGAGAGCACGTCGATTGAGCTAGCCCAGCGGCTCGGGGCTACGACGTTTAGTGGTGGGGCAGATCCCGAGGAAGCTCACCGGTGGATCACCCGACTTGAGCGGATTTTCGGGGTGATGCATTGTCTTCCAGAGGACCGTGTGTTGTTGGCTACTTTTCTGTTAGATGGTGCAGCGTATGAGTAGTGGTATACGCTGGAGTTGTCAGGCTGGGATGCTCATACCGTGACTTGGGAGACTTTCCGGGAGCGGTTCTTGGACCAATATTATCCCCGCTCTTTCCGGGATGCCAAAGAGGTGGAGTTCCTTCAGTTGAAACAGGGGAACATGACAGTAGCCGAGTATGAGTAGAGGTTCCAGATGTTGTCTCGATTTGCTCCTGCATTTGTGGCTACCGAGGCAGAGAAGTGTCGTCGCTTTGAGTTGGGTCTTCGGGGAGAGATTCGAACCATTGTGACAGCCGGCTCATTTGCTACCTTCAGGGAGTTATCAGACGCTGCTGTGAGAGTGGAGGCCAGTTTACCTTCCCGGCCACAGTACTCGGGCAGTGTGCGACGCCGTGAGCATTCTTTTCCTGGAGCATCGAGTCAGAGGACACCGAAGCGGGGTAACTACGGTGGTACGTCATCGGCTGGTGGTGCCCGGTTTGGCAGGCTAGGCAGTTTTCAGGGCTCTAGATTTCGGGGAGCTAAAGCACAGCCGACTCCGCAGGCGAGTGCGACTTCTGTTGCTTCTACTGGGAGGCAGACGGGTGGACCCGGTAGGGATGTATGTTACTATTGTGGAGAGCGAGGCCACTTTCAGAGAGAGTGTCCGTTTTTAGCTCAAGAGGGTGGAACAGGCCGAGGTGCAGCAGAACCCGGACGGAGTACTACATCTGTGTCAGGGGCGGCAGGCCCTAGAGGTGGCGGTGGTGCCACGAGTAGTTCGAGAGGGCGCGGTCGGACTTCTGGACCTCAGGCGCGAGTTTTTGCTATGACCCAGCAGGAGGCCAGATCAGCACCCAGAGTGGTGACAGGTACACTTACCATACTTGGCCACACTGTTTTTGCTTTGATAGATCCCGGGGCTACTCACTCGTTTATAGCCCGGAGTTGTAGCCTGGTGATGGAGAGAGAGGTGTCCACCTTGGATTGTGCCTTAGGGGTGAGTACACCTACTGGGGAGGTGTTGGTAGTGACTCAGGTTCTGAGAGAGTGTCCGGTGACGGTAGGCGAGGTCGAGTTAGTGGCGGACTTGTTACTGTTGGATCTACGGGACTTCGATGTTATTTTGGGTATGGACTGGTTAACTAGACATCATGCTTCTATCGAGTGTTTCGATAGAAGAGTGACCTTTTGGAGTCCAGGATTACCAGAGACCACGTTTCAAGGTGATCAGTGTAACAACCCGTCCCGAGAATCGAGATTTCTAGAGTGATTAAGGTGTGATTAGTGAGGGTAATCAAGGGTTAGGTAGTCCCGAGGGGTCCGGGAACCTAGACTGACGATTTTGCCCCTGGGTCGGGCAGAAATGTTGACTTTTATTTCGGGTGGTCAATTGGGGATTGACCAGTGACCAGGACGTAGTTTAGGACGTCACGAATCCTTAGGCAGGTGGCACGCCCGATTCCGACATCCGAGGAGGAAGTTGTGATGTTCGGAAGGTTGAGGGCTTAACCGTAATTTGGGTAAAGTAGGGGGAATAGTTGACTTTTTGTACGGACGAGTTTTGGTACGTTGACCTAGGATGGTTAGATAGATCTCGTCGTCCTGAGTTCGATGACAGGCGGCACGTATGCATCGGACTTACGATGAGTGAGATACGGGTCTAGAACGTTAGTGGCGAAACCGTAAAATGAGTTAAAAAGAAGGGTAAATTGGTCTTTCTGCACATTGAGATTTGTGCAGAAAGAAAGAAATGGACGGTTGAGATTGGGCCATGTGGGAGTGCTTGGATGGGGGATGGTGACACATGGCGGGTGTGTAGAGGATTCTGGTGGAATCCTGTACGTGCGCGGTCCTAATTAATTGGGGTGCACCTGTGTGTGCCCGTGTGTTTGTTCTTCGACACAGACATAAACAGAGGGTGAGGCATTGGGAGAGAGTGATCGATTCTGTGCAAGGGGGAGTGAGGAGTGGTGTGCGAGAGTGACAGAGAGGAGTGTATGAGCTGGTGGTCGTGAATTGGTGGAGGAATCGTGCACGGCGGCACGGTGGAGGTGCGGCAAAATTTTGGGGAAACAGGGAGGCCGTGAGACTGTGGTGGTGGCTACGCCGTGAGGTGGCTCAATCCAAGGTAGGGGGAGCTGTAGGAGGTTGCAGGGGACCCAACGAACACCGTGGCACGCGGCGGTGCGCACGGCGGAGCTGCAATCGAAAGGTGAGGTTTCCTGCTCTGTTTTCCCGTGAAATTTCAGTTGGAAAGTCGTGAGTCTAGGCTAAGTGTCGATGGGATTGAAGGTCAGGGTTATGTTCAGGGAGGTCCTAGGTGTCGACGGGGATGGTCGCCGTGACGGGGGGTGTTCACGGCGGAGCTCGGTTGAAGTGGAGTCTCTGTTCCTCTGTTTGGCTGTAAACTTCAAACGGTGAGTCGACAAGTTTGGGGGTGAGTCGAGGGTAATGGAGGTGTGGTCTAGGTTCAGTGAAGTCCTAGGATGAGTTTGGTGTAGCCACCGTGAATGGAGGTGAGCTGGGTGGCTGGATCGTGAAGCAGGGGAGTTTGGGGCTGTCTGGTTTCGAGTTCAGTCGACGGGCTAGGGACGGTGTCGAGGTGAACGGAGTTGGGGAATGGATTCGTGGTGTCTGGACGAAGCTGCTGGTGAAAGAAGGGACTGAAATGGTGGCCGGACGGTGGAGAATGCTTCTCGCCGGTCCAAACCACGGCGGCCGGTTCAGCACAGTACGGGAGGTTGACGATGGTACTGTAGCTGGCGCGTGAGGGCCACGCGCATCCACTTTGGGCGGCGCGTGGGGGCGCGTGCGGCGGCGGTTGGGAAAACGATCAACATGACTTTTGGTCCAGGAGTTGTGGTGAGTTCAATGGAGTTGGTTTCGGGGCAATCGGACATCGTTTGAGGTTAGGTCCGCGAGGGTGAAAGTTTAGGGTCTCGGGTTTTAGGTTTTCGATTCGGGGAATTTTAAGGAAAATTAAGTAGTTTTTTCGTAGACGTATTAGTGACGTAATTTGACGGTGATTGACAGAATCGGGATTTCCCGAAGAAGCCGAGGAACGTGCTGGACGTTCGGGACGCGAGTAGGGCTCAGTACTGTGAGTGGACCCCTTCTCTAAACTCAAGCATGCATAACTGTTTTCTATAATTATTTTATGGTTTCAATCATCATTCTATGTTTATCGAGTATGTTTTGGTTAGTTTTACATTATTGCACGCTTTTCGAGGAAGTCCGATTTCTAGCACGTTTTACGAGGAAGTGGTTGGTTTCTGAAATTGATGCTTTAGTTTTGGGATTTAAATTGATAAGTGATTTCTAATGATTATAAATGAATTTTGGAATATAATTTTGATAATCAAGGTTTTCGGTTTTAGAATCGGATTTCGGAAGCGAAATTTGGGTTTAAAGTTGAAAAGTGAATTTCCGGATTTGGGTTCGGAATGACGGTTCTGGATGCCGGAAGGGCATCAGACCAGTGATTTCGGATTCGGGTTTGGATGTGGATGGGTACATGGTTTTCAAATGGTTTTGAGATTGGATTTGCTGGATCTGGATATTGGGTTTAAAGACTCGGATATATATTGATTTTCCCCCGTAGGCCTTGAGTTTAAAGACTCGGATATATATGATTAAGGCCTGGATTGAGTTTAAAGACTCGGGAGTTTAAAGACTCGGATAGGTCCAGCAGGTTTGATCGGGAAAATGATGATGTGATGTTATGATTTCTGATATGGTTTTATGATTCACATGTTGTGGTTTTATTTCTAACTGTTTCATAGTGTTTCTGTTTCTTATGATGCGGTTTATGGTAAATTGATTTATAATTGTGTTCGTAATTATTGGTTATGCATGTGGTTTTCAAAACGGAGGGTTAAATTCGGCTTTCTTATAAAATGGTTTTAGAAACTTTCTTTTATCATGGTCCACTCACACTTTTGGTTTTAAATTGCCCTCCAGGTTGTGGAGCGGGCGCGGGGTCTTGACGTCGAGGCAGAGTCCGAGGCATAGCAGGGACGTGAGGGATTCCAGAGTAGTTTAGAGTTTTCCGTATGCGTGTACTTTATCAGTTTTATTTTTCCTTGTGTTTCGTACTACGTTCTGTAAACGATACCTTCAGGATATTTTGTTTAATTACTCCTGCGTCTGACTAGGTTTACGTGAGTTTTACTTGGGTCTTGTGTCGAGAAGTCAGACGGGAGCGGGATTTACCTCGGGTTTCGGGGTGAAACCGGGGTGGGTCCTGACAATCAGCGTGCACTCCCTACAGGAGTTATTTCAGCATTAGAGGCTAGCAAGTTGTTACGAAAGGGATGGCAGGGTTACTTAGCTCAAGTGGTGGATACACGTGCTACGCCAGTGAGGGCGGAGGACATACCAGTGGTGCGGGAGTTTCCCGATGTCTTTCCAGAAGAGTTGCCAGGATTACCACCTCATCGAGACATCGAGTTCACGATTGATCTTCTTTCAGGTACGCAACCTATTTCTCAAACTCCTTATCGCATGGCACCTGCAGAATTGAGGGAACTAAAGGCACAGTTACAAGAGTTGGTCGATATGGGATTCATTCGACCGAGTATGTCGCCTTGGGGAGTGCTTGTATTGTTTGTCAGGAAAAAAGATGGAGGTTTGAGATTGTGTGTTGACTACAGACAGTTGAATAAGGTAACCATTAGGAATAAGTATCCCCTACCCCGAATTGATGACTTGTTCGACCAACTGAAGGGAGCATAGTACTTTTCGAAGATTGATCTTCGTTCCGGATATCATCAGCTGCGGGTCAAAGCGGAGGATATACCCAAGACGGCCTTTCGGACCAGGTACGGACACTACGAGTTTGTTGTGATGCCTTTTGGGTTGACTAATGCCCCAGCAGCTTCTATGAACCTAATGAACCGAGTGTTCCGGTCATACTTGGATCATTTTGTGATTGTATTCATTGATGATATCTTGGTGTATTCGAAAAGTGCGAATGCGCACGGGAAGCATTTGAGAATAGTGCTTAACACCCTGAGAGATCATAAGTTGTATGCGAAGTTGAGTAAGTGCCAGTTTTGATTGACCAGTGTTGGTTTTCTAGGTCATGTGATTTCAGCCGAGGGCATCAGAATGGATCCTCAGAAGGTTGAGGCGGTAGCAAATTGGGAACAGCCCAAGACGGTGACGGTGGTCAGGAGTTTTCTGGGATTGGCAGGCTATTACCGGAGCTTTATTGAGGGTTTTTCTATTCTTGCTGCCCCGTTGACACGGCTGACTCGGAAGGGAGTTCGGTTTGACTGGGATGAGAACTGTGAGCAGAGTTTCCAGGAGCTTAAGAGGCAGTTGATATCTGCTCCTGTGTTGGCCCTTCTAGACGACAGTGGGGAGTTCGAGGTTTATAGTGATGCTTCTTTACAGGGTTTGGGCTATGTGTTGATGCAGCACGGGAAAGTGATTGCTTACGCTTCCCGGCAGTTGAAACCCCATGAGATGAACTACCCTACTCATGACTTGGAGCTTGCAGCAGTGGTTCATGCACTGAAGATTTGGCGACATTATTTGTACGGCGAGAGGTGCAGGATCTTCACGGACCATAAGAGTTTAAAGTATCTGTTTACTCAGAAAGAACTAAATCTGAGACAGCGTCGATGGTTAGAACTGCTTAAGGATTACGACTGTACTATCGAGTATCACCCAGGGAAGGCTAATGTGGTAGCCGATGCTTTAAGCAGGAAGTCAGCTAGTTCTTTGTCGCATTTGAGGACAGTCCGGTTGCCTTTGTTGGTTGAGCTTCGCAGGATTGGAGTAGAGTTGACTGTGGATGGTCAGGGAGCGCTACTAGCGAATTTCCATGTGCGGCCTGTTTTGATTGATCAGGTTATTGATGCTCAGTTTGAGGACCCCATTTTGGGCATTATTCGGATTGAGGTCGAGGCTGGAGAGAGACAGGAATTTGAGATTCGCGAGGATGGAGCCTTGGTTAAGGATGGACGATTGTGTGTACCTGAGGACGAATCACTGAAGAAGACGATACTAGATGAGGCTCACTGTTCAGCCTATGCGATGCATCCTGGAAGAACCAAGATGTATCGTAAACTTCGAGAGCATTACTGGTGGTCAGGTATGAAACGTGAGATTGCGGAGTATGTCAGTAGATGTTTGATTTGTCAACAGGTGAAAGCAGAGCGGCAGAGACCCTATGGAGCAATGCAACCTTTGCCGATCCCAGAGTGGAAATGGGATCACCTGACGATGGATTTTGTATTCAAGCTTCCCAGGACGACAAAGGGACATGATGGCGTGTGGGTGATCGTGGATAGACTCACGAAGTCTGCTCATTTCTTGCTAGTACGGGAGAACTTTAGGATGGCGCAGTTTGCACAGTTGTTTATTGATGAGATTATTCGGCTGCATGGTACTCCAGAATCGATAGTCTTCGATAGAGATCCGAGGTTTACTTCACGGTTTTGGCAGAGCCTACAGGAAGCTTTTGGAACAACGCTGCATTTCAGTACTGCCTTTCATCCTCAGACCGATGGACAGTCTGAGTGGACTATCCAGATTCTAGAGGATATGATGAGAGCTTGTGTCTTACAGTTTCAGGGTACATGGGAGTCACATCTAGCTTTGATGGAGTTCGCCTACAATAATAGTTATCAGGCGAGTATCAGGATGGCTCCTTATGAGGCTCTGTACGGGCGACAGTGTCAGACTCCGTTGTGTTAGACCGAGGGTTGTGAAAGGAGACTGACGACTTCCGAACTGGTAGACCTTACTCAGGAAAAAGTTGCACTGATTAGAGATTGACTGAAAGCAGCACAGGACCGACAGAAGAGCTACGCCGACCGTAGGATCAGGGATCTGGAGTTTGCAGTAGGAGACTGGGTTTTCTTGAAGTTATCTCCTTGGAAGGGGATCGTACGGTTTGGCAGGCGAGGGAAGTTGAGTCCTCGTTACATTGGACCCTATGAGATCTTGGAGCGGATTGGTCTTGTTGCTTATCTATTGGCTTTACCAGCAGACTTGGAAAAGGTACATAATGTCTTTCATGTATCTATGCTTCGGAAGTATATACGGGATGATTCACATGTTCTAGAAGCACAACCTGTTGAGCTTAGGGAAGATTTGAGCTTTGAAGATCAGCCTGTAGCGATTCTGGATCGGAAGGATAAAGTCTTACGGAGGAAGACGGTTCCCTTAGTTAAAGTCTTGTGGAGGAATCATTAGGTGGAAGAAGCTACATGGGAACCCGAGGCCTTAATGCGTGAACAGTACCCTTACTTGTTTCACTGAATTTCGGGGACGAAATTCTTTTTAGGGGGGTAGATTGTAATAACCCGTACCTTCATGAAGGGTACAAATGTAATTTTGTAAAAGATTTGTATAAAAGGACGATTTTGCCCTTGTTAATAGTGTTTCAAAAGTTGACTTTTTTATTTGCAGGTTGAATGAGCGTTGACCATTAACCATGACGTAGTTTAGGACGTCACGAGTCCGTAGACAGGTGGCATGTCCGATTTGGACAATCGGAGAAAAAGTTATGACGTTCGGAAGATTGAGGGCGTTACCATAATTTTGGCTAAATAGAGGAAAATGTTGACTTTTTATTGGTCTTTTGATTTTCACAAAGACCGAGGACCGTTAGATAGGTCTCGATGTCCTAAGTACAACGACAGGCGGCACGCTGTAATCGGACGTCGGACGGATTAGATATGGGTCTGGAAAGTTGAAGGGCAAAATGTTAATTTTAATTCTAGGGGCATTTTGGTCTTTTTCTCCTTAGGGCCAATCAGATAAGGCCAATTGGTTAAGTGGGATTGGATATTTGTGTTTTGGTCCATGGAGAAGGGGACACGTGGAAGGACCCTAGAGGGTTCTAGGAGAGTTTAGTTGTGCACGGTCACAACATGTCCCATTTTAAACCGTGTATTTTGAGGGTCTAAGAACAGAAAACAGAGGTGAGGTGGTAAAGCTTTTGATCGATTCAGTGAGTGTGTGAGGTTTTGTGGACTGGTGAGAGTGACAAAGAGAAGAAGAGAAGCTGGTGACTGGAATTGGGAGTGCAACTGTGCACGAATCACGGTGGTCGGGAGGTTCGATTTTTCAGGGAAATAGAGAGGGCCATGGGAATTGGTGGTGATTGTGCCGTGTGTTGGTCCAATCCAGGCTGAGAGGGAGCTAGGACGGCTAAAGGAGACCCAGTGGACACGGAGGTGCACGGCGGTGCGAACGACAGAGGACGAATCAACGGTAAGCTCAAATCCCCTGTTTTTCCCGATTTACTTAAACCAAAAGTCGTGGCTTTTGGGACTGAGTCGAGGGTTTTGGTGAGTGGTGTGAGACTCAGGAGGTTCCTAGGAGTCGTCTAAGGTGGTTGCCGTGACAGGGGAGTGACTAGGTGGCTGGGAACCGAAACAGGGGTTTCGGGCACAAATGTTTCGAGGTTGAAGACGACGGGTTAGAGGCTAGGATTTCTAGATTTTAGGATTGGAAAGGATTGTTGGGAATTGGACGAAATTTTTGGGATTATAATGGTTGAAAATGATGGAGGAATGGCAGAGAACTGGGTATGCCAGTTCAGACCGGTTCACCCATTGAAGACGATGATGAACAGTGCACTGGTGCAGGCGCATGAGGCCCACGTGCAGCCACTTTGGGCGGCGCGTGGGGGCGCTTGGGGAGGATTCTGAGAAACTTTCCAACATGGTTTTGAGTCTAAATGTTATAATGAATCTATTGGGACAAGTTTCGGGTTAATCGGACGTTGTTTCGGGTTAGTTCGAGGATCCGGACGGTTTAGGGTTTGAATTTAAATTACGTTTAAATTCCCAAAAATTTGGGGAAATTAGGGTTAGTGTATTTGACGTATGTGTGACCCTATTTTGTGACTATTGACAGGACGAGAGACGCCTGAGACAGTTGAGGAGCGCACGGAGCGCGATTGACGCTTTCAGACTCGTGAGTGGACTCCTTTTTTCTTTTTACAAGCATGCCTAATTGATTTTATTTATCTTTTATGATTTTAAGTATGTTTTATGCTTTTTAATGATGTTATATGTGGTTGTTCTGCTTGCACTTTTTTCGAGACATTTTCGGGTTTTAGCACGTTTTTCGAGAAAAGCTTGATTTTTGATTTTGATGCTATGCTTTTGGGATTTCAATCTATAATTGTTTTCCGATGGTTATAAATGGATTATGAGACACGATTTTGGTAATCAAGGTTTTGGTTTTAAAATCGGATTTCGGAAAGCGGAATTTGGTTTTAAAGTTGAAAAGTGGATTTCTGGATTTGGGTTCGGAATAACGGTTCGGGACGCCGGAAGGGCTTCAGACCGGTGATTTCGGATTCGGGTTTGGATATGGGTTTAGAATTGGTTTTCAATCGGTTTTGGATCGGATTTGCTGGATCTGGATATTGGGTTTAAAGACCCGAATTCTGATGGACGGGGGACGAGCCCGGATTGAGTTTAAAGACTCGGGAGTTTAAAGACTCGGATATTTACGATATTACCCCCGTAGGCCTGTTGAGTTTAAAGACTCGGGAGTTTAAAGACTCGGATTAAATTTGAGGCCTGGTTTGAGTTTAAAGATTCGGATAGACCCAGCAGGTTTGATCGGACTTTGACATTAATGGATTTGGTTTTTATGATACGATCTTAGCATATTCGTTATACTGTTTTATGTTGTGGTTTCTGATACTTCGTTAGGCATGCATACTTTATTTTAAAATGGAGGGAAAAATCTTGTTGTTTACTTTAAGCTGTTTGTTCGTAAATCGTGCTTTAAAACTTTTATTTCTCTTTAGTCCACTCACACTTTTCTGGTTTTAATTTACCCTCCAGGTCGTGGTGATAACGTTGGGGTGAACGTTGAGGCAGAGACCGAGGCATAAAGCTTTACGACGTTCTTCCGTTGCGAGATTAGCCTAGTAGGACTTTTGTGCCTATTTTGTATAACGCTATGCTCTGTATTACGGTTGTATTATATTTTCTCCCTTGTCTGATAGTTATGCTTATGGTTCTTTTGAGGTTCTTTTGGTACTTTAAGTGTGATTGTTAGACGGGAGCAGGGTTCGTCCCGGATATCGAGGTGATATTTGGGATGAGTCCTGACAAAATGTAAGATCCGTGTCCTGAAGGGAATGATGAATGATCCCACATTCTTGCGAGGGGAATGGTCTGGGAGAGGAATGGTGGTGTGCCTTAAAGGTGTAGGCACACACCTATCTAGCGCGAGACCTTCTGGGTGCTCACTGACTTTGGATTCCTGGGGAACTCCAAAGTTAAGCGAGTGGAGGCTGGTGCAATCCCATGATGGATGACCCCCTGGGAAGTTGAACCGTGAGCTCCCGAAAACAAAACCGTGAGGGCAAGGAGGCCCAAAGTGGACAATATCGTGCTAGATGAGTCGGGTCCTGACCGAGGAGGGCCGGGTCCTGACAGAATGGTATCAGAGCCAAACCCTGACTAGGAAGTGTGTCAGCGAGGACGCTGGGCTCTAAGGGGGGTGGATTGTAAGACCCATGTCCTGGAGGGAACGGTGAATGATCCCACATTCTTGCGAGGGGAATGGTCTGGGAGTGGAATGATGGTGTGCCTTAAAGGTGTAGCCACACATCTATCTAGCATGAGGCCTTTTGGGAGCTCATTGGCTTTGGGTTCGGTTGGAACTCCAAAGTTAAGCGAGTTGAGACTGGTCCACTCACAAATAAATCATGGAATCTAAAATCATGTTCATAAATAAATATAAAACATTTATGCATGCATCATATTCATAAAACAAAGGTCCATTCACAGACTGTACAAGCTGCGCCTCGATACGCATACCATCAGCCTCTCCAAGGCTAAACAATACTCTCCGGGATGTTCGGACCTGTCCATATCATATTCAAAGGTTACTGCTAACCTATACAAGTTCATATCAAGAACCCCTAACAATCCCGAAAAAAGTCAACCTTTCCCAGACACGCTTCCTTAGGCTTTAAATCCAAATTTGACCAACCTAACGATCTCTGATCGACTCGAAACCACCACCATTGGATTCATATTGTTGAAACCTTTAAAATAATTATAGTCAAACCTCAAAATTCGTGCCCCACGAGCCCCTACGTTCAGGTCAAAAGTACGGTCAACGTTGACCAAAAAGTCAACAATGACGTCAGCAAAGTCAACAACTAACGTCATCGTTGACGTCAGCAGTGACGTCATCCTTGACACCTGTCAGACCTGACATGATGACATCATTAGATGACGTCATCTCATCTTTCTCCTCTATCCGAGTCAGCCCGTTCCAATGCAGCGGGTCGCGCATACCCGCGACCTGACCTGGTTTTTTCTCTCTGGTTTCTGGTTCGTTTTCAAAACCATTTGTTCCTACGTGTTCATCTTGATCCCGTCAACCGATCTATGTGGTTAAAATGATGAAAAACAGCTTAGAATTACTTGTTCGAATCGATGAACAGTGGCTGGAAATTCCAGCTCCTGGCCTGAGCTGTTCCACCGTTCTCAGCCCCTGTTTTCGATACCCACAGGCGCGTACAGACCCCAAAAATATAACCCAATCGTTAGAAACAACCCTAAACCTTTAAAACCCAAAATCCAATTTCAAAACTCACGGGTTTCAGGTTTACCTGGATTTTCTGGGCTCTTTCGCCGTCCACGGCGGTCCTGCGGCCTCCCACGACGTCTCTCAGTCTCTCACTCACCCTCAGTCACTCTCAGGGGTCCTCAATCGATCTAGCAAGAGAGGGGAGGATTGGGTGGTTTGGGTTTCAGGTTGGTTCGAATGAAAATAGGAATGAGAGAGATGCATGTATGTGTGTTTGGTGAGCAATGGATGAGTGATACTTGTCACTCATCCATTGGGCCTGAAACAAATATCTGGGGCCCATATTAAAAGACAAATGACTACTTTGCCTCGTAAAACGTGCTATCGTAAATAGTACCCGGAACCTTCCGTGATCCATAACTTTCTCGTACGATGTTCGATTTCGACGTACCGTCTGTCTACAGACTCGTATCGACTAGATCTACGTAACGGTCTTCGGTCCTCGTGCATTTGACCTTCCAGGTCAAAAGTCAACTTTTTACCCTCATGTCGAGGCAAAATCGTAATTTCACCCAAAACGTCCGATAATCCTTGACTAAGTCACGATTAGTCTTGCTAATCCTCAATTAATTCTTAATGAATCTCATAAATTTGGGACGAGTCGTTACAAATGTAATGTGTGCAATGAGCCTAGGTTGCGAAAGAATAAGATTCCGAATAAGGTGTTGCACTATTTTCCACTGAAACTAAGATTACAAAAATTATTCATGTCTTCTCACATAGCTCGTGATATGAGGTGATACAAAGATGAACGCACTAATGACGATTCACTAAGGTATCCAGCCGATGGAAAAGCTTGGAAGGAATTTGATAAGATGTATCTTGATTTTGCATCGGAGCTAAGAAATCTCAGAATATGACTTGCTACTGAAGGTTTTAATCATTTTGGAAGTTTTGCAAGGAACACTTGGTCAGTAGTTTTAGTTCTGTATAACTTGCCATCATGAAATTTTTTTTTGTGTATTTATAAAGATCGAACAAATACACGGAAATTTTCCTGAGAGTTTTATATCAAGATTTAAGATTGGTGGAAGATCCACTTAAAGGCCACAAAATAATCTGAATTTTGAATATGTTATACATATATGTGTCTTATAACATACAACAAATTTTCGAGATTTTATCATCTTGATTTTATTAATGGTGAATTTTCGAAGTAATATGTGCTAAGGTTGAAGCTTATATTGACAGATTTTATAGGTTGAAGCTTCTCCTCTTGCATCTTAGCGATGGCCGGGACCAGTGCGCACTTTCCTTATTTGGATGATGATCAACCACAGGTGAACATAATTAATTTATTTATTATGGTTTATGGTAAATAACTAGTTTTTTGTTGATACCACCTTGATACTGCTGCAAGACCTTATGCGTTCATTAAATTTGGTAAGTCTATTTCCATAAATTATCATCCACCATTGTCCACATTTCGGTATTCCTTTTCTTGGCTTTATTTCTGTATACTTTTTATGTTTAAAAAGATACATTCATACGGAAAAGGTAAATTTGATATAATAACCTACGTCCACATTTAGATAGAAGGTAAATTAATTTCCAAATTGCTAGTCTTATATTTTTCTAAAAGAAAAAATGATACAAAATAAATGATATGCTTATGATTTTTATTAAAAAAAAAACAATGGACTAAAACAAATGATACGGATTGAACAACAACAAAATTATGTGATTCTATATTTACTATTCTTATTTACAGCAGTAGATTAATTTATAACTTAGACCCTAATAAAAAAATCTATTTATAATTACCCCAAACTAACCATACACACATATAATTTTCCATGTTGATATAGGAATAGAACTGGGCATGCTGCTTTCCAAAACCAACCCCATATGTGTATATATATGTAGTTTATATATAGTTTTCCAAGTTGAAATAGGAATATAACTGTGTGCAGCTTAATTTCCTAGTCCAAATCGGACGCGGATTATGATAATCCTATGTACATGTGTGTGCGCATATATATCTCTCATTGCTACCCAATCTGCATTCATGTATTTCTTCCGATAACTTTTTTCTACCCAATTTGCATTCTTGTCTTGTTAATGGAAGAGATCTACAATTATGTGATGTCATAGGTAAAATCCTTAATTGGTCAGAAAACCCCAAACTCATCCTCTAAAGCAGTCATTACGTTCGAAGACGATGAAGGAAACCAAGAATATTGTCAGAAACGGTCCTCGATGGAGTTGAAGCCGGTTGATCACGGCAGTCAAAGCTACAATACTATTGATCTGCCGATGATGGTTGGAGACGTCATGGTAGAAGAAATTCTTACAAAACTACCGGTGAAGTCTTTACTTAGGTTTACATGTGTCTCCAAACAATGGCATGATTTTACCAAAAGTAGCCGTTTCATTGCTAGACACCTCCAAAGCTCTACCAACAATAATCCTGGTCTTCTCCTTACCTCCGCAATAGAAAACAATACTTATCCATGTGAGTGTTTATATTCCTTGTCCATATTGCGTGGCATTATCCATGATGGTAATGATGATGATGATGATGATGAGGAGGAGGAAACCAAGCTTTTGAATTTGGATTTATCTTACCTCGAGAAAATAAATTCTCTTGTAGTTGTGGGATCAAGTAAGGGATTGGTTTGTTTGTTTCATCAAGATCCCGCGCTTCAAGAATCAATAGTGGTATGGAATCCAGCAACGAAACAATTTAGGTATCTCCCAAAGCGCCCTCTCTTGTTTGTACAGTGGGTTAAGTACCTTCCTAATCATGTGCATATGTGGGGCTTTGATCACGTAGAAGATGAGCGAGGGATTAGTCAATACATAGTGGTGAGACTTGATTCCGTAATTCACCGCCGCTGTGGAGAAGTTACTTTTCTAGTCCAAGTGTTCCACTAAAGTACAAATTCTTGGAGACAAGTTGAAAGCAAATTAGGGTTTCCATGTCAACGTTGCCGAACATATTGTGCGTTTACCTTGAATGGAGTTTTCTACTGGTTGGTAGACGAGCACTCCAGCACCAACTATTACTTTTTGTCATTCGACTTACACGACGAGGTCTTTCGTGTGATTCCACTACCGGCGCACTTACAGCGTTTTGACTATTCCGCAGTTGATCATTATTCGTTCCGAGTGCTATCATGGAACAACTCAGTTGCAATTTTACAAATAAAGAGAAGCCCCGCCAACACATTATTGACAATTTGGACGATGAGTGGGAGTGGTTCTTCTTCAACAACCTGCGAATGGATTGAACAATTTACAGGAAGATCCGACATATTTACACCGGTTGAAGACCGAGTGCAAGGTTTTTGGATGGATCAATATATTTTATTCCGAAGATATAACGATTGGGAATACTTGTTTGCATATGAATGGAGAAGCGGGAAAATCGTCAGGATTCTCAATCCTGGCTTCTTTCGTGAAGGAATTAAGCATGTGGAGAGCCTACTCCCAGTAATGTAATTAGATAATTGGACATGTAATAATGCAAATCAGTTGTGTTTAATTAGTTTATTTAGTTTGAGGATACTTTTGATTAAAATGCTTGTATAAAAATATACTAGCCCTCGTCAACCTGTGTACGCGTGCTTTATGTTAATTATTTTTAATAATTTTTTAATTTTTTTTAAGAAAAATAAAATAAAATAGAAAAGATCAAGGGAGGGTTAGATTACGGAAAAAGAGGATCAAGAAAAGCTTATTAAACGCAGCTTGGGAGTCAAATTACCACCCAAACAAACCAAAAACTAACCACCTATTATCCATTACTCCACTAAAATATTTATTGTTTTCATTTAAAATATTTAATGAGAAACTTAAAATAATTAATATAACTATTTTGTTATTATGAATTAAATTATTTCTTTTTTGAAGTTAAGGATATTTTTGTTAGAAAAAAATTAGTGAAGCCTACGTCATTTCAACTGGCCTGACTTACTACTTTTTTATTGCCGCTTTTTAATTAAATTCAATTAGATTTTTAAATGATTTTTAAGGATCTACAAATTCAGAACTATTCAATAAGAATTTTAAAAGATTCTATAGAAATATTGGTGTATTCAATTTATTTTTTGATGTATTGATTTAAAATCCTTTGAAATTTAGGTGTATTATGATAGGAACCGTCCCAATATCGCTATGATAACCGTGCATGATTCTGCTCCCGTCTGATAAGTCAACCGAAGTTCCGAAAACACACCCAGCACTTGTCAACAAGAGATAGCTGTACTGATTCCCACTCATGCCTCCGTCTCTCGATTAATCCCAATCTGCTTGCCATGACCTTTCAACGCAGTTCGATATCGAGCGGTACGCTCCTTTGTAATTTTCAGGAATCACCCATCTTCGAAAAGACCACTCACGCTCGTTTTCCTATAAACGGGTCATTCGACCCGATTTTTAATTCCTCAATTTCAATTTGTTTTTCACCATTCGAACCATCAATGTACTTAGAATTAAACCAAAAATAGGGTTTCAAGTTCAATTTGAGGATTCCTCACCTTAAGATTCCTGAATTTCGAACCATCCTCACAAGCCCATAATCAAACCTTACTCTGGGCTCACCTTTGTGTGATTTCCTCCAATCTTTCAATGACTCAGCTCACCTTCGTGTGATTTCCTCCAATCTTTCAATGACTCAGCTCACCTTTGTGTGATTTGCTCCAAGCTTTGTGTGATTTCCTCCAATCTATCAATGACTCAGCTCACAAGCCCATAATCAAACCTTACAATGCCATGGCAACGAGCAGCACCCAAGTTGTCCATTCAGGCAACAATGTAAACCAATAAGCAACCAGCATTCCAATAACAACCAAATATCCTTGTGTCACAAAAATTGCCATTTTTGACATGAACACAGTCAGGACATCGACAACAGTAAAATTGAACAAAAGAAGAAAAAATGTGACGGAATCAATGGGACATTGAAGTTTTGAATAAAAAACAAGGCGATTTCGCCACCCATAAATCCCAGCACAATAAAAGAAGAGAAGCCCATGTAGATTTTCAAGAACCTAGTGGATCTGAGATAGAAAAGGAGCACCAAAACGAAGGTGACAACAGTGACGACAGCAACAAACACAAGGGAATTCAAAAGGGCACCTAAGAATTTGTCCCAGGAGGAGTCTGAGGTGGTTTCTGTTATACATATATGTATCTTATAACATACAACAAATTTTCGAGATTTTATCATCTTGATTTTATTAATGGTGAATTTTCGAAGTAATATGTGCTAAGGTTGAAGCTTATATTGACAGATTTTATAGGCTGAAGCTTCTCCTCTTGCATCTTAGCGATGGCCGGGACCAGTGCGCACTTTCCTTATTTGGATGATGATCAACCACAGGTGAACATAATTAATTTATTTATTATGGTTTATGGTAAATAACTAGTTTTTTGTTGATACCACCTTGATACTGCTGCAAGACCTTATGCGTTCATTAAATTTGGTAAGTCTATTTCCATAAATTATCATCCACCATTGTCCACATTTCGGTATTCCTTTTCTTGGCTTTATTTCTGTATACTTTTTATGTTTAAAAAGATACATTCATACGGAAAAGGTAAATTTGATATAATAACCTACGTCCACATTTAGATAGAAGGTAAATTAATTTCCAAATTGCTAGTCTTATATTTTTCTAAAAGAAAAAATGATACAAAATAAATGATATGCTTATGATTTTTATTAAAAAAAAAACAATGGACTAAAACAAATGATACGGATTGAACAACAACAAAATTATGTGATTCTATATTTACTATTCTTATTTACAGCAGTAGATTAATTTATAACTTAGACCCTAATAAAAAAATCTATTTATAATTACCCCAAACTAACCATACACACATATAATTTTCCATGTTGATATAGGAATAGAACTGGGCATGCTGCTTTCCAAAACCAACCCCATATGTGTATATATATGTAGTTTATATATAGTTTTCCAAGTTGAAATAGGAATATAACTGTGTGCAGCTTAATTTCCTAGTCCAAATCGGACGCGGATTATGATAATCCTATGTACATTTGTCTGCGTATATATATATATATATATATATATATATATATATATATATATCTCATTGCTACCCAATTTGCATTCATGTGTGTCTTCCGATAACTTTTTTCTACCCAATTTGCCTTCTAGTCTTGTTAATGGAAGAGATCGACAATTATGTGATGTCATTGGTAAAATCCTTAATTGGTCAGAAAACCCTAAACTCATCCTCTAAAGCAGTCATTACGTTCTAAGACGATGAAGGAAACCAAAAATATTGTCAGAAACGGTCCTCGACGGAGTTGAAGCCAGTCGATCACAGCAGTCAAAGCTACAATACTATTGATCTACCGATGATAGTTGGAGACGTCATGGTAGAAGAAATTCTTACAAAACTACCGGTGAAGTCTTTACTTAGGTTTAAATGTGTCTCCAAACAATGGCATGATTTTACCAAAAGTAGCCGTTTCATTGCTAGACACCTCCAAAGCTCTACCAACAATAATCCTGGTCTTCTCCTTACCTCCATAAAAATAAAAAATACTTATCCATCTGAGTGTTTATATTCCTTGTCCATATTGCGTGGCATTATTCATGATGGTAATGATGATGATGATGATGATGAGGAGGAGGAAACCAAGCTTTTGAATTTGGATTTATCTTACCTCGAGAAAACATATTCTGTTGTAGTTGTGGGATCAAGTAAGGGATTGGTTTGTTTGTTTCATCAAGATCCCACGCTTCAAGAATCAATAGTGGTATGGAATCCAGCAACAAAACAATTTAGGTATCTCCCAAAGCGCCCTCTCGTGTTTGTACAGTGGGTTAAGTACCTTCCTAATCATGTGCCTATGTGGGGCTTTGATCACGTAGAAGATGAGCGAGGGATTAGTCAATACATAGTGGTGAGAGTTGATTCCGTAATTCACCGCCGCCATGGAGAAGTTACTTTTCTAGTCCAAGTGTTCCTCCAAAGTACAAATTCTTGGAGACAAGTTGAAAGCAAATTAGGGTTTCCATATCAACGTTGCCGAACATATTGTGCGTTTACCTTGAATGTAGTTTTCTACTGGTTGGTATACGAGTACTCCGGCACCAACTATTACTTTTTGTCATTCGACTTACACGACGAGGTCTTTCGTGTGATTCCACTACCGGCGCACTTACAGCGTTTTGACTATTCCGCAGTTGATCATTATTCGTTCCGAGTGCTATCATGGAACAACTCAGTTGCAAGTTTACAAACAAATATAGAAGCCCCGCCAACACATTATTGACAATTTGGACGATGAGTGGGAGTGGTTCTTCTTCAACAACCTACGTCATTTCATCTAGCCTGACTTACTACTTCTTTATCGCCGCTTTTTAATTAAAGGGGGCATATTTAATTAGATTTTTAAATGATTTTAAAGGATCTACAAATTCAGAACTATTCAATAAGAATTTTAAAAGATTCTATAGAAATATTGGTGTATTCAATTTATTTTTTGATGTATTAATTTAAAACCCTTTGAAATTTAGGTGTATTATGATAGGAACCGTCCCAATTTCGCTCTGATAACCGTGTATGGTTTTGCTCCCATCTTACACGTCAACCGAAATTCCGAAAACACACTCAGCACTTGTCAGACAAGGGCTAGCTGTACTGATTCCCACTCATACTGTCAGGACCCACCCCGGGTTCACCCCGAAACCCGAGGTAAATCCTGCTCCCGTCTAACACCCCGATACAAAACCACAGTGAACTCGCGAAAACCACCACAGTAACACTGTCAGACGCAAGAGAATTTAAAACATCCCGAAGTTAAAAGTTTACAGAGTATAGTACGAAATACAAAGGAAACAAAACCGATAACTACACGCACACGGAAGATAAATTAAACTCTCCGGGGTCGCTCTCGAGTACTCTAAGCCTCCGACGCTGCCTCGACGTCAAAACTCCGCGCTAGCTCCACGACCTGGAGGGCAATTTAAAAATAGAAGGTGTGAGTGGACCATAAATAAAAGAAAAGTTTCAAAACCAATTTTATAAGAAAATCGGGTTTGGCCCTCCGTTTTGAAATCACATGCATAACCCTGCTACTAAAAACCGTTATAAATCACGTCATAATTACCATGAAAACAGTTACAGAATCATATAAAAACAGTTATAGAAATCATATCACAAACATCATAAAATCGTATCATAAAACATAATACCAAGCCATCATTATCCGATCAAACCTGCTGGACCCATCCGAGTCTTTAAACTCCCGAGTCTTTAAACTCAATCCAGGCCTCAACAATATCCGAGTCTTTAAACTCCCGAGTCTTTAAACTCAAGAGGCCAACGGGGGAAATATCAATATATCCGAGTCTTTAAACTCCCGAGTCATTAAACTCAATCCGGGTCTTTAAACCCAATCCGGGTCCGTCCCCCGTCAATCACAATATCCGGGTCTTTAAACCCAATAACCAGATCCAGCAAATCCAATCCAAAACCGATCGAAAACCAATTCTACATCCATATCCAAACCCGAATCCAAAATCACTGGTTCGAAGCCCTTCCAGCGTTCAGATTCGTCATTCCGAACCCAAATCCGGAAATCCATTTTTTCCGACTTTAAAACCAAATCCCGCATCTCGAAATCCGATTCAAAACTGAAACCCTTTAAGCACCAAATAATGTTTCAAAATCCCTGTATAACATTTAAACCCAATTATCATTTAAAAGCCTGAAACCACAGCCTCATATGCAGAAATCACACTTTTCTCGTAAAACGAGCTGAAATCGAACTTCCTCGAAAAAACGTGTAATTATGTAAAACCAACAAAGCATATTAGATAAACGTAGAATCATGATTAAAACTACAAAACAATTATAGAAAAACAGTGATGTATGCTCGAGTTTAGAGAAAGGGGTCTACTCACAGTACCGAGCCCTCAATCGCGTCCCGAGCGTCCCGTACGTTTCTTAGCTTCCTCGGGAAATCCCGAACCTGTCAGCAACCGCCAAAGTACGTCACTAACACATCTACAAAGGTCCACCTAAATTTCCTCAAAACTCCCCGGGTCCTAAACGTAACGAACCTAAACCCTAAACCTTCACCCTCGTGGAACTACATTAAATCGACGTTCGAACAACCCGAAACCAATTCCAATGGACTCGTCATAACTCCTAGACCAAAAACCACGTTGACCGTTTTCTCAACCGCCGCTGCACGCGCCCCCACGCGCCGCCCAAAGTGGCTGCGCGTGGCCTTCACGCGCCAGCTACAGTACCACCAACAACCTCTGGTCGATCCGGTTCGCACTAGTCCCTGCAACTCGAACCGGCGAGAACGGTTCTCCGCCGTCCGTCCACCATTTCCCTTCCTTTTTCTTCCCCTAGCTTCGTCCTCTACCCAGTAATCTAGTCCACCATCCCAAACACTTCAACACGACCTCTCACCCAACGTCTCAAGTTCGAAATCAAAACCACCCGTACCCCTGTTTTTCAATCCGGTCACCCGCACACTTCCCCTTCACGGCTTCGACATCAAAAGGTTCCTCAGGACCTAAGAAGTCGACTAGGACCAACCAGAACCCTCGACTCGTACTCAAAACCCACGACTCAACGTTTGAAACTCACGGAAAAACAGGGCAAGTTAACAGGGATGAAGGATTACCTGCAACCGTCCACCGCCGTGCTCGCCGTCGCATTCCCTGGGGTCCACAAAGTCGTCTCTGTCCCCTGTCGAGCCCAATCGATCAGCACACGGCCACATCACCACCCAACTCCTCTCTGTTCTCTCTGTTTTTTTCCCGTGAACTCAACCCACACACCCACCAGTTTCCCACATACAAGCCGTCCTCTCCACTAAATCCTCACACTCTCATCTTCCCTTAGTCACTTCCACCCTCACCAATTCGCACAAACACACACGGTCACCGATCAATTTACTCTCAAACTCTCCCTCTGTTTTCTGTCTGGGTCGAAGAACACACACACAACACGGTTAACCCCCAAATTATTGGACCCGTGCACCCTAGAAACCTCTAGCCCTCCTACACGTGTCACAATCCTCCCCATTCTCTCACAATTGGCCCCATCACAGCCATCCACTTGTCCCAATCTGTTGCACCATGCCCAAAGTACAAAAGACCAAAATACCCTTCTTTTTAAGCCAAAATTACGATTTTACCCTTAGCGTTTTAGACTCGTAACTCACACATCCTTACTCCGATGACTACGTGCCACCTGTCGTTGAATTCAGGACGACGAGATCTACCTAACCGTCCTCGGTCAACGTACAAAATCCTGTTCATACGAAAAGTCAACGTTTCCCCCTATTTTACCCAAATTACGGTAATGCCCTCAACCTTCCGAACATCATAACTTCCTCCTCGGATGTCGGAATCGGGCGTGCCACCTGTCTATAGATTCATGACGTCTTAAACTACGTCCGGGTAGCACGCGCGTAGCTTTGGATACCGTGACAGGATTGGTTGTGTGACTTATATGTATATATGATATATGATATGTGGTGTGCACAGGTGTGCACAGGATTTGGGCAGTGGCCCGTATGGTCGTTTTCATTGTGGTCCTTTCGACCTTGGTTTATATCTGCTTGGGCTTAGTCCCACATATGGTTTATTTTGGATAAATGGTTTTCGAATGCATGCATGCTTTTTAGTGGAGGGTACAAATGTCTTATGAAATGTTTTTATAAACTTTTGTTTTGTCCACTCACAGTTTTTAATGTTTGACTGCCCTTCAGGTTGACATCGGATGTGGACTGTAGTAGAGACAGAGATATCACATACCTCCTCCGGATCCTGGCGTACTCTGATAGCCCGGGAGGGCAAAGGTCGAAATTATCCCTTGTCTGACACTCCGTGTCAGACGGGAGCAGGGTCATCCCGCACTAATCCCGGGGGGATTGGGATGGGTCCTGTCAGTCACACATACCTCTGCCTCTCGATTAATCCCAATCTGCATGCCACGACCTTTCCACGCAGTTTGATTTCGAGCGGTACACTCCTTTGTAATTTCCAAGAATCACCAATCTTCGAAAAGACCACTCACGCTCGTTTTCCTATAAACGGGTCATTCAACTCGATTTCACGACCCGATTTTTAATTCCTTAATTTCAATCGGTTTTTCACAATTCGAACCATCAATGTACTCAGAATTAAACCAAAAACAGGGTTTCAAGTTCAATTTGAGGATTCCTCACCTTAAGATTCCTGAATTTCGAACTATCCTCACAGGCCCATAATCAAACCTTACTCTGGGTTCACCTTTGTGTGATTTCCTCCAATCTTTCAATGACTCAGCTCATCTAAGTCCTAGGAAGAGGTTAGCAACTTTAATTCCACGAATTAAATGTTCAACATCACAATTCAAATTTAGAATTCCATGGAGTTTTTTCTGGTTTGGGTGTTTCAAGTTTGGGGTTCCAGTTCTGCCTCTCTCTCTTCTATTTTTCTTTCCTCTCATTTTTATTCCTTCATTTCCTTTCTGTCCCTTTTGGTTCTCAGGCAAATATTGAAGCTGATGGAGTTTTTGTGATAGGACCCGTGCCAACTGGACTTTGATAACCGCGTCCGGTCCTGCTCCCGTCTGACAAGTCAACTAAAGTCCCGAAACTACCCCTCAGCACTTGTCAAACGAGGGATAACTGCACTGGTTTTCTCTCATGCCTCCGCCTTTCGATCAGCCTCGAACGTCGTGCCACGGCCTGGAGGGTCATCAAAATAGAAAATGTGTGAGTGGACAAAAGTAATATCCTTTGAAAATACATTTCAAATAGACAATTTTCCCCTCCAATTTATCAAACCATGCATGCATAGGGTCAAACACATGAATCACCATCACCGGCTTTCCAGCTAAATCACATGAAAAGTATCAAATCTCGGCTCTCAAGCCAAACATGTGAAAACACTAACCTGACCACAAAGACCAAAACTCGTACTCATTACCAGTACACAAAGAATCAAAATCAAGTCAACATCAAACAACACTACTCACAAGTGCACAATCAATCACACAAGCACATCCGCACTACGCGTAGGCCAACTCAGGAATTACACATCCGAGGTTCCTCTAGGAATTACACATCCGGCCCCACCTGAAATTACACATTCAGTCCCTTAGGGAATTACACAGCCGGAGTCACTGAACATACATCCAAAACCATTAATTCAATCATATATTCACATTTGACTCCAAATTCAAGTCAAAATATTTATCCAATTGGGTCTCAAGCCCAAAATGTCATTTACACGTAAACTCGTAAAATTTCATTAAAATAATCCCGAAATCATCCTTAACTCACCAACTAAGTCAAAATACCCTTTTTGTAACCTTTTTTACTTCGGGCCTAGCCCAAAACATCAATTGCACTTTCCTCGTAAAACGTGCTCGAAAGACCGATTAAAATAATCATTAATCAAAATTAATCATGCCAAATCACCATGACATCATCGCAAACCAAATCATGCAATCAATCATGTAAAACATTTAACTATGCATGCATAACAGTTTATAAAACAAACGTGCACTCACACACCGTCCAAACCGCTTGATTCTGAGTTGCACGCTTTTCCGTAATTTCTGACATTTTTCAGAAAGTTTTGAGGAGAGTGAGGCGGTGTTTGGGCACCGGTGGTTGTAAGAGAGCTTACGGCTTAGGATTTAGTTCTCGAATTTTGGGTAGAACCCAAAATTTGAGAACTAAATCCTAAGCCATAATATATTGGTTGTCCTTATTTATTAGCTAGTAATCTACGTTGATCGAGCCTATTTCTTTCCCTTCTTTTTCCATTGTCAGGCATCCATTTTCCCTAACTTCAGGGCCAGAAGATAACCACATAAGCGTTCATATCCGAAATTCAGGAGATTGGAGCTATCAGATTTACAATCTATTCCAAGAGGTAAAATTTGATAAATTCCAAAGCTCAATTCAAATCGGTGAATGCTGGTAAAATCTTCTTTGATTTCGACTTTGAATTATCATCAGGCAACATTATCAGGAGCCAAAGGTTACCCCAAAGTACACATTGATGGGCCATATGGTGCTGCATCTCAAGACCATGTCAAGTATGACATTGTTGTCCTAATTGGTCTAGGCATTGGAGTTACACCTTTCATTGGCATCCTCAATGATATTGTCAATTCTGCTGAGAAATCTAACTGTGATCATGTAACATTTTCGCTGAGTTGAATCGTTTGAATTCATCAAGGAACAAATCTGCTGATGGGTTTGTGTTTAAAATAGAATGGTTGCAGAGAATCCAGCTTCAAAAAGGCTCCGTTGAAAGCCTATCTGTATTGGGTTACAAGAGAGCAAAGCTCCTTTGAATGGTTTAGAGACAGCATGAAGGAAATATTATCTGCCTCGAACAAAAAACAGGGACAAAAGTATCATCTCTTTAATAAATTTGATTACAAGATTAATACCTCAAATAATCCCTGAATTGTACTCGAGTGTCATTTTGGTTTATGGAATAAATTATTACATTTTGTAATGCTCAATCTATCCGGTATACTGGAAAAAATATCATATCGAATATGTCAAAATTTTGAACATTTTAACCTCTACTTGAGTGAAAGATGGGAAAACTTTAGCTTAAAAACAATAAAAAGAAGACAACTCTTAATTTACATCACAATTTGAAGTACCAATAAATTGAACATTTAAATACCTGAGAGAAAATTTGGTCCATCATTTTGGAGTGCATGCGTAAATGGTATAAAATGACTGAGAATGACCAATTCGGCATGTGTGGATGGATAATTTTAAAATTATTAATAATTTATTAAATGACTAAGTTTAAATTAATGGAAATTAATTTTTTTAATTTATGATTTTTCATGTTTGGGTAATATAAAAATAAAATAAAATTTAAATATGTAATTTAATTTTCATACATAAATGGTAGTAATAAAAATCTAATTTAAAAAATAACATCTATCAATATGGAATTTAAATTTGGAATATGTGATATCTAAATTCCAAATTTTTTATTTTCTTAGAATTTTATTTTCTTATATTTATATATTCAAATAAGAAAATTAGTGCAAAAGAAACTTGGAATTTTATTTTTTCAGCAAATCCTGTATTTTTTCTCTCTTCCACGCACTAAGAGTCTCTCCAATAATGACAGGACCCATCCCGATTATTCCTCGATAATCGTGAATGATCCCGCTCCCGTCTGACTATGAATTTAACTTACCAAAAATAGTCTAACTAAATATACATAAGTACATAATATAACATAACCAACAACCCACATAGTCAGACCAGGGATAGGTATATCGTTAGGACCGTTGACTATCTCAGTCGTCAACCGGTTTACAGAGCATAAGAAATATTTACAAACAAGGATTAAAGTCCTACGCGGTCAGAACTTGAGTATGCAGCGGTTTACTTATTCTTCTGCCTCAGTACGAGCCTCGGTACCTGTGCACGGGCCTGGAGGGTACAAAAACAGTAAAGGTGTGAGTGGACAAAAATAAAGGTTTAGAAATACATTTATTAAAATCGTCTTACCCTCCAGTTTTCGCAAACATGCATGCATATCATATAAAACATAGGTTATATAAATCAAAGTAAAAGAAAACAGTTAATATAATTCAAAATCAATCATGATACCATCACCCTCAATATCCAATCTCAATATCCAATAACCCGTCACGATATCAATGCAACGCGTGCAAACTCGGGTGTCTCAAGTCCGAGTACCTCCCCAGGATCAACGACGTCTGGGGTGATATCATCTCCAGGATCAACGACGTCTGGAGGATATCAATATAAACTCACACTCCTGAGATTGAGCCTCCCCTCGGAGCTACTCATCTCCAGGCAGTGGATCGTGACTACTCCAGGATCTACGACGTCTGGAGGAGACCATCAAATCACCGAAGATGATACCACAAATCAAGAATCTCATTTTGAAACTATTTAGATCTCAAAATCAAGTTAATAGTTCAATAGGGTCTCTGCCCGAAATATAGCATTTCCACAGCACAAGTAAATTCCATAATTTCATGTGTAACAGATCATTTATAATTCAATTTCATCAATTAAATCATATAATGTAGTTTCAAAGTCAAAAGTCATCTCAAATCTCATATCACCGCCCAAAATCACAATTTTATAATTTTCTCGAAATTCATACCCAAATAAGATAATAATAATATAATATTCTCAAAATCCGGAAATTATCATATCACATCATAAATCATGGCAAATAAATTTAAATCATATCATAAGCATTTAAAAGCAGTTAAAACATATATGCATGCATTTAGGGTAGAAAACAAAAGCCCACTCACACACCGTCCAGATTGCTCGGATTCGAGTTGTTCGTTCTCGTCCGCTGTCTCGAGAATATTTTGGCTTGTCAAACATGTAATATAGGGTTACTAAAATCTCATATACGCTTAGATACGAAGTTCCGAGTTTTCGGAATAAAATAATATTATTTAAACGGAACCTATACGCTTTGGATACGTAAAACTATCCTCAATTTATCTCTGATTGACCCGAAACTAACGCCAATAGGTCCGTATCATCGAGAACATTAAAAAGTATGTTAGACCCTTCCTCAGATTCCCGGTCACGCGCCCTCACGCGCCGCCGCAAGCGGCTGCGCGTGACAGCCACGCGCCGTGAACAGTAGCTGCTACAGTTCTCTCTCTCGCCCGTTTCTCTGGTATTCGGGTTGTAGACCCGCGATCAGACCCGACTCGTTTCCCCTTAATTCCAACTCAATTCATCTCGTTCTTTCACTCATTAATACATATTCATCTAACTAATAGGTCTGTGCCTTCAATTGAACCAATCAAACCCTCAAACAGCCCGACTCACGACGAACACTTATCGGATCTTTATTCGGGTTTGACCTCAAATCGACCTGTTTTCTTCAATTATTCACATCAGAAGCATCATAAGACCCTAATGAACATGAAATCAAGATCAATTCCATGAAATTTTACCTCTAAGTAACTCGACTCAGCTCGATTTTTCCAAACAATTGCAGCGTCTGATCGTCACAGTTTCACCTTCGATTCTCGTTCCAATTGATTGGGCTCGAGTCGTTGAGTTCCCAGGAAGCTTAATCTCACGTCCAATTAGAACGAAACCGTCTGAAATTCCAAATTCAAAAATGGAGATTTTGAATGCATTTTCGGGTAAACTCAGTATTAGTCCCGGTCCAATTTCCTCTCGATTTTACTCAAATGTTCACTGAATTCCTCCCCCTATACTCACTCTTAATTTCTGTGTTGTTGGATCGATCAAAGGAGAAGAAGATGTTCTCTGTGTTTGTGTATTTAGTCGACTGTAGTAATATGCTACAGTAATTGGATTCCATTAATTAACATGATATGCCACTAATCCTAATTTGTGAGTGACATGTGTCACTCCCAACTTTGCCTGAGTCATATGATTGGCATGAATCAGCAATCAAGTGGAGTGTACTAATCCCTCCACCGTCCAAGTATAAGCCACACACATTTACCATTTTATCCTTCTTAAGCACAAATTAATATTTTACAATTTTTGGATTTTTCGGGGCGTTACAAATAAGGTCATTAAAATACATTTTTTTAGCTAATTAAATTTTTCCATAATTTTGAATTTAATAGTATATAATTTTGAATTTAATAGTATCTCCAATAGGGTCCCTAAAATTTATTTATTTATAGCTAATTTAGGGATATTCAAATAAAAAAAAAGCAGTAAAGTCTCTACATAATTATTTACTTAGAATTTTGATATTTTAGAAATTCTGGATCCTTAAATTTAACAAATTGGGAAAGAGAAAGTAACAATTGCTATGTCTTCACGATTGGACGATTTCATAAATAATAAAATAATAAATTAAGAATATTTAAATAGTTAATTTTGAAATAAATAATAAAATAATTAAAATTTATAAAAATAGTTAAATTTAGAGACGGTTGGATTGGTAAAGGAAACTGTCTATTCTTCATATTTGCAAGCTGACCCTAAGGTTGTTTGTCTTTTGCAGTTGAGGACAAAATTTCCAATGGCTAGAGTAGGGGTGGCAATGGGTCGTGTCGTGTCGGGTTCGTGTCGTGTCATGAATTATGTTTTACTCATTTATGCCCAATCCGAATCCGACCCGTTTAATAATCGTGTCAAGAATGTCCAACCCGAACCCGACCTGTTATTGACCCGTGTAACCCGTTTAACCCATTTAATAAACAGGTCATACTCAAAATCCAATTAACTTATGACCCGTTTGACTCGTTTAACACGTTTAATATATTTAACCTATTTAAATTATAAAATTTAATAGATATTTAGGTAGGTAAATAGGTAGATATATGAGTTAGTAATGACACGTTTATTAAATGGGTCAATATATAAGCCAATATATGAGTTAACCTATTAACCCGAAATCTACCCATTTATTAAACGGGTTAACATGTCTTTATACGGATTAACAGGTTGACCTGAAACCTATCCGTTTAATAAACAGGTCATAATGAATTAATCGAAAAATGACCCAAAATTTTAATCGTATGGATTAATTCAGATAAATTTCGTACGAATTTCGAGTCGTGTCAAAAATTATCACCGACTAGATTCTAGGACGAGTGTACGCACAGCCGGTTCGTCGTTTGCTAACTCTTCACCACCCAAGTTACTATTGACTTATTGGGCTAAAACCCGCACCATAAACCCTAACCAGTGAGATAGAGAGCAAGAGAGAGCCATTTCAATGGCGATACAGAACTCGGCGTTGAGCGAACCACATGCTTTAAACGATACAACTCAGAAGCACTTCTTTGGTAAGCCTTCCCATTTCGACTATGTACTTTTGGAATTCGAAGCTGCTGAAAACAAAATTTGTTTATTAATTTCGATAAAAATGGAAGAATTTAGTCACGCAGTGATGGAATGGAAGGAAATAGTATGTTCAGCTATGAAGAGATATTGTTGGGAAAGAAAAGAAAGGAACTTTCTAAATTTTAGTGGATGTGTAATTGTATAAGATAATGGGTATAAAATCGTTTTGTGGGAATGATTTTCTAATTATGTCCACAAAACTATTGTAAAACATGTAAAATGGACTTGTTGAAAGGTAGTGATTGATCTATTGCTCTGCTAATGTAGTTTTGACATGTTACCTGGTTCACGGGTCGGTTCGGTACGAAAAATGGGTTCTGGTACGGGGTACGATAGATTAAGAAGATCTCGGTACGTTATGGTATATATAATCCGTACAGAATTTTGAGGAAATGATTCCATAAACTCAATATTTATTCAGTTTGCATAGGTAACTAAGTCATCTTTTACCCTCAATTTACATTAAATTTTTGAGTCGGTCGATTTGGTGATTTGGATTGAAACCGTACCTTATTTGGGGTTGGGTGTTCCGGATTGCGGGTCGGACCCCGTTTCACCGAACCAAGTAACCTTGGACTTTTGAGGGAGTTTCTGTGGGGAGGTATTGCTGGGGCATTTGGGGAGGGCATCATGCATCCGGTTGAAACGGTAAAGACACGAATTCAGAGCCAAGCTATTCTTGCTGTAAGGCAGGTATGATCATAGAATAAAGATATTACAGATGAAAATTCCCAATTTTTTCGTGTATAAACCTATGAGTGGCATTTGATTTGATATAAATGGAGGAAGCTACCTCCCTATTGATATAAAAGGGTTGGGATGAAAGACAAATAAGAAGCTAGTTTATGTAAGAAAGTGGATTTGTGTTTTGGATGTGGCACTTTATTTTGCCAAAGTTTTCATTTCTAAGCTAGAAAATGCAGCAATTCTTAGTAATTTATTCCATACTTTCAGAGCCCAAAGAGCATAATGCAGATGGTACGAGCAGTCTGGGTTACTGATGGATTAAGGGGTACTTCATTTTTCCTTTCTGAAGCTTTATTTTAAGTATTTGCATGTGATGTCTAGTTCCATTTTGTCTCATGTAACACGTTTAAACTGCCTATTTCCATGAGTAAAAAACTGGTTCTTCTATTGATAAAAAAAAAAAAAAAAAAAAAAAAAACTGGTTCTTTTCTCTGATTTATGTATGTTTTATCGTAAAATTATAAGCAGCCAGGCATTTAATCAGAAGTTTCGGACTCTGGACTGAGTGATTCGTTTTCAATTTTTTCGTGGGTTAGTGCATTCTCATAGCATGTATTCTTAACTGATGCATTCTGTAGGCTTTTACAGGGGACTAGCTCCTGGTGTAACTGGTTCTCTTGCAACTGGAGCAACATATTTTGGTGTCATAGAGTCGACCAAAAAGTGGATTGAAGAATCACATCCGAGCCTTGGAGGACATTGGGCACATTTCATTGCTGGAGCTGTTGGTAAGTTGTTCAGAAACTCTAAATACTTTAATCACATTCGTGCTTATATAATTTGAGTTTCTTGCAGTACAGTTATTGTTAAATGATGATGTTGAGTTACTTTCAAACAACCTTTGATTCAAAGGCTTGTGAATGCTTTTCATATTTCTAATATGCTCAGTAGTTATTGATCTTTCCTTTTGCTTGTGTTGGCCAATTAGTCATGAAGTATAATTATATTTGCTTATTGCCTAACATTATTATCCTGAGTTTGCAAATTCTTTCTATGTACCATGCCATGTTTCTGTTGTTTATTACAAAGAAATACACCATGAGGAACCATTCTGTGCTCTACATAGAATTTGTTATTGTTGTGAGTTACTAGGTGTAGTACCACTTTGAATCCTGAGTGCTTTCTATGTCTTGACAAGATGTTTTTGCTGGTACATTGTATGCGTAGACATCAAGTTGGCTTTCAGCAGAAATTATTGTTGCTATGCTGTTAAGTATGGATGTCCATTTAGGCTTCAGTCTTAGTGTTAGAAACTGGAATTGTTGTGGACTCTTCAGCCATCATGTGCCTCAGGGGACTCAAAATGTCTGTATTCCTTTTCTTTATGTATTTCAGGAGATACACTTGGTTCTTTTGTATATGTTCCTTGTGAAGTGATGAAGCAACGGATGCAGGTTCAAGGCACATTGGCTTCTTGGAGTTCTGTTATCATGAAAGATAATATCTCTATGAAGCCTGGTATCCATATGTACGGTTACTATACTGGAATGTTCAATCCTGGCTGCTCAATATGGAAGGAGCAGGGGCTAAAAGGATTATATGCAGGGTATATCTTAAACTCAACCTCTCTAACATTTAAAAGTGTGATTTTTTTTTTATTATTATTTTTAATCCTGGTGGGATCAGGTAACTAAGGTCTCCTTAGGTCAAACTGGTGTGTGTTATACAAATCGTTAGTATGAATATGCAATCCAGTTTGACCATGAGTCCAATAGTTCACATTTAAATACTGGAGGCTGTTGCCTGCTGACCCCCATTCATGCATATGCACCTGTACTCAACACTGACAGAAAGCCACATGTCAGGCATGCATGCTACACATTTGAATTATGACTGTAACGCTCTTTTCTAATTCAGGAATTTTTTTTTTTCTTGCATTTGGCAGATATTGGTCCACACTTGCAAGGGATGTGCCATTTGAATTATGACTCATCAGCTGCTTCATAAAACTGGAAAAAGAGTGCTGCAAGTGTAATAACCAAAATTTATTCAAATAGGATGGCAACTCTTAACCTGCACAGAATTTTGTCTTCCCATCACCTGTGATTCAGAGGCAGTTAGGATTTTGGCCTCTAAATACCTTGGTCTTGTTATGCTGTTGCTCATCCCTTGATAGTCTCGATTTCTTATTTCCAGCAGAACAGTTTTATTTCACACATATGATTTTGTCTTTGGTACGCAGGTTATGTTCTATGAAGGGTTGAAAGATTTGGCAGAGTACGGGAAGAAAAAATACATACGGAATCCAAATTTCCATATCAATAGTTCCGTTGAGGGACTCATACTAGGGGGATTGGCTGGTGGTATGTACCTTGCTTATAATTTCTCCCACTTGGTGGAGGTTGTAGTCTTCCATATCTAAATGAGTATTTGCTGTAGGGTAACTAATTTGTACTTGCATTCATTTTTTCAGGCATTAGTGCATATCTTACCACCCCCTTGGATGTGATTCAAACAAGGTTGCAAGTACAGGGATCAACCTTGAGGTATTAGTTCTGTTTTGTGGTTACTTCTGTTATTGCGACTGAAGATTTTCAAGCAATTTTCCTTTGAACCCAGTATAACATGATAGCATTAAAATGACCTGGTTTCTATCTAATTTTGTAAATTTCAGGTACAATGGCTGGTTGGATGCAATTCGTCGGACATGGAAGGCTGAAGGTGCTCAAGGGATGTTCAGAGGCAGCATCCCGAGGATTATGTGGTATATTCCTGCTTCAGCTCTTACATTTATGGCTGTAGAATTTCTCAGAGAGCATTTCAATGAGGCATCATCCCGAGGTTTACATGATAGCAATACCAAAGAAGTTGCTAGGTTGTCTGTAGAGAAAAAGGGCTCACCTTTACCAGGGGCCGCTTGAGAAACATGCACTGATTTTTATTTTTGGATATTCCTCCTCGTCCCTGGAGTGAGTTTGAGTATATATGTTTATATAGGGACATTTTCATGTATCAAATTATTTCGATGTCATGTGTACATTGCCGGTGATTTCAAGTTAGTCCCAATCTTTTCAAATGTTTCAAATTTGTACTCAATTGAAAGAGAGTTTACAATTTAAAGCTCAGTTAGTGTAGCTGCTAAAATTATGACAAATCATCGTCATCCATCTCAGAGTGCAATATCATCTCTTTGATGGTGAAAATAACATTTCTATATTAACAATTCAGATATTCTATTATCGTAATCTGTCTTTTAATACCGTTTGACTTCAAACACACAAACCACTAAATCCCTCTTCCAACTTCCTAAGTCCAACACTCAAATCATAACTAATTGAGGTACTTGAGATACTCAACCTTCTTTAGCGAGTTTATTCTTTAGTTATTGGGCGGGTTTGTATGTAGGTAATACCCAAATCCGAAGAGGTTGCGACTTTGGGGACTGAACCCAAAATCTCAATTAGACGAATTAAAAAGAAGAAGAAAAATTCAAATTGGATTCACTGTTTATCTTTTTCTTTCTCCCTTTTAAAATTTATAATTTTAATAATTTTCTGCAAAAAATTTAAATCACCAATCATGTACTGACACATAAACATAACTAATGTCGTTATTAACATTGGGTAACGATTGGAGCAACGAAAGTAACAGAAGACATGTTCTGATAGTATATTAGAACGATTTTCAGTTGTGAAAATAAATTGAAATTCGATATCCAATTAATGGAGCATTTTAAGTAATAAATCATATATAAATAGCATAGCCTTTCTAATTGTTTGAGGACAACAAGGGAAGAGCAAACAAACAAACAAAGTGATAGTAGTGGCAGGGGCTTCTAAACATATATGTCCTTATATTATTTTAATATATTCATATAATAATTTTTTAGTAAAATAAAATCATATTAAGGATTATTAAATAATTTATCTTTTAATAAAGGACTTAAATAATTATACTTATAACTATACCATTTAATAAATAAATAATACCATAATCATATTATTTAATATAAACAGTGATGAAGATAGCGGTTTTTTTGTCCATTTTTCGAAGGTAATACCAAGGATGAAAATATCGATATCGACGGATATATCGCTCTCCAAATTTACGGATATCTCGCCCCAAATATCGATATCGATATCGATATCGTTTACGGTCAACAAAAATGACGGAAATTGGGTCCAAATGACGGAAATTTGGAATGAAACTTTGGCAAACACTTAAGTACCAAATAATGGTTATATAAGACTAATAAAAACTATAAAATGACTTTGATATAATAAATATATGATGAATGAATATGACACAATCGAGTTCTGCCAATGACTAGTAATATAAAAATCTAAACATAAATATAAATTGAAGTGAATTACTATAATTGAATTTTAATATAATTTAAAACATATTAATAAGCCTAAAAAAGTTTGAATGGAAGAAAAATTATAAAATGAATAAATATATTTAAAATTGGAAAGAAAAGGATAAAAAAATAGAGTCAATTCTTTTTCAAAAATTGGAAATGATTGATATATTTAAAATTGGAAAAAAATGACAAATATAGTTCAAAATAAGAAAAAAAATTATAAATATAGTTCAAATTAAGAAATAAATGAAAAAAAGAAAAGAAAAAAAAAAAAGAGGCAGCATGCGGCCATGCGCAAAAGAAAAAGAACAAAATAGAAGGCATTAGCGCGCCTTGGAGGATTCGAACTTGGGTGGTGGGTGCAATTTTTAAATTAAAACAGCCACAACCAACTCTACTAACTTGCCTGATTGAAATATTAGGCAACCAAGTAATATATAAAGTGTACTCACTGACTTAAAACACTCATCTTCAACCTTGCGCGGGTCTGCTATTCGGGTTTTTTTGACCCGGCGGCATGACCCGGCTGTAACTTGATGGTTTTACGTTCGATTTTCATGAAATTTGTTCCAATCTCGATCGTTTTAATGAAATAAGGAGATCGATGGGCTTAAAACAAAGAAAAATGTCGATATTTCGCTCAATTTCTTTCCCCCCTCTTAGCTGCAGCTGGCCAATTTTGACGATATATCGTCGATATATCGGTCCTATCGGTCGATATTTCAATCCCTGGGTAATACTTAATTAATAGTATCCGAGTCCGACACTCCTCATTACCATCGTTGGAAATTTAAATAAAAAATAATAATGCCTAAATTCCTTGTACAAAAAGGTCTTTTTTTTTTTGTAGACTGTACGAAAAGGACTTAAACACCCCTGTACGAACCCGTGAAACATGAGTGGGTCAAATCCGGAACAATTAGGTAAGAACTAAGAAGCGAGGAAACATCAAACATGGCATCGTCAGAGAGGCGGTGCCACTACGAGGTCTTAGGTTTAGCGCGCGACTGCTCCGCGGATGAGATCCGATCAGCGTACAAGAAGCTCGCTCTCCAGCGCCACCCGGACAAGCTCGTCCAATCTGGCCTGTCCCAGGCCCAAGCCACCGCCCAGTTTCAGGAGCTGTCCCAAGCCTACGAGGTCCTATCCGACCCCAAAGAGCGAGCCTGGTACGATTCTCACCGCTCCCAAATCCTCTTCGCCGATCCCAGCTCGGCCAAATCGGTTCCCGACTCGGTCATTCCCAATCTCTTCTCCTACTTCTCCACCACTGTCTTCTCCGGATACGCCGACTCCGGTCGCGGATTCTACAAGGTCTATGTCGACGTTTTCAATAAGATTTACGCCAATGAGCTCAGCTTCGCTCGTAAATTGGGGCTAGGGTCCAACGCCGTTCCTGAAGCTCCGGCTATGGGGAATTTGGAAAGTCCTTACGCGCAGGTGACTGCATTTTATAACTATTGGTTGGGTTTTTGTACGGTTATGGACTTTTTCTGGGTGGACCAGTATGATGTTATGGGCGGTCCGAACCGGAAGGTGAGGAGGTTAATGGAGGAGGATAACAAGAAGCTTAGGAAGAAGGCGAAAAGAGAGTACAACGATACGGTGCGGGGTTTGGCTGAGTTTGTGAAGAAGAGGGATAAAAGAGTAATGGATATGATGGTGAAGAGGGAGGAGGAGAGGGAGAAAAAGAGGGCGGAAGAGAGAGAGAAGAAGAAGAGGTTGGAGAAGGAGAAATTGGAGAGGGCCATGGCGTATGAAGAGCCGGAATGTGCAAAAGCGGCTGATGAGGAGGAAGCAGAAAATGGGGTTGAGGAATTGGAGGAGGAGAGGAGAAGGAAGGAACTGTATTGTGTGGTGTGTGGGAAGAAGTTTAAGAGTGAGAAGCAGTGGAAGAATCATGAGCAGTCGAAGAAGCACCGCGATAAGGTTGCGGAGTATAGGGATTCAATTGGGGATGAAGAGTTTTTGAAGGGAAAGGGTGAAGAATGGAGTACAGTGGATGATATTGATGAAGTAGGTGAGGAGATTAGAGAAGGGCTGAAGATTGAGGAAGAGGAAGAAGTTGGGATAGGAGGGAGTGATAGGGAGGACGATTTTGATGAAATTGGTGATGATAATGAGAGCAAAAAGATTGATGAGCCAGTCGGGTTTGATGGAGGTGATAGTGATGATGAAATGGGTGCTCTTGAAGCAATGGTGGCTGGGCGAAAGAGTAGGAAAAGTGCAGCTTTCGGGGTTGAGCCTGAGGCTGATATTCATGTGGAGAACGATGGTGACGAGGAGAATGTACTGGAGTATGATAACCGGAAAAGCACAAGAAGGAAAGAGAGGCAAAAGAAGAATGGCGGAGCAGCTAAAAAGGCTGGTAGAAGTGAAATGAATGATGGTCAGAGTGATGAGATTAATGAGCATGACAATTTAGATAAAAAGGAATCCACATCGGATTCCAATATGGAAAATGTGGGTACTGATAAGAGAGATGATGATCAGTTAGGAAGAAAGAAAAAGAGCTCAAGCCAAAATGTTGATAAGAAAGAGAGTGTGAAGAAAGAGGCAAACAGAAAATCAAAGAGCTCATCTAAAGGGAAGAAAGCTAAGGTAATGCTGTTGCTTTATAACTGAACTTTTCAAAGCTTACCATAATGTGGAGATATAATGTACTGGCTTATTGTGTTTGTGACCTTGCAACTCAGATTGAATGCTTAAATCCTAAATTCCTAATTGCTTGCATGATATTTTATATCTTTTTCGAAAGTTATATTGTGTTTGTGACCATGCAACTCAGATTAAAATGCTTAAATCCTAAGTGGTTGTATCATACGAAGACAAATATTAGATATTTGAATTCTAGAAGATTTAGAAGATCGTCATTTCCATACCATGGTTAGTTGCCACTGTCTTCTACTCTTGGTTTCAAGCTGGATGCGAAATAAATTTTGAAGGCTAATAAAGCTTAATAGAACTTGAAAAGAGCTTCTTGTTTGATTAATGACATATTGTTGTTTTTAAACTAGTGAGAACCAGACACAGCACTTAGTTTCTGGTTATATTATATAAAGATTTTTCTTAGGTGTCACATTCGAGGTGCTTGATTTAGCCCAAATCAGCTATCATTGGATATTTAGTTTTCCCACATAATGGAATTTTGTTATTCATTGCTGCTTATTCTTGCTTTGTTCCATTTATTAATTGAATATGCTCCAAATCAGGCAGCATCAAAGAATACCAGTAATATGTGTGACACATGCGGAGAGGAATTCGAATCAAGGTAATTAGTTATGTCCTTCCATTGCTTTAACTCCTTGTTGCTCTGCCTCGTCTCTGACTATCATTCGGACTCGTCTGTCAGAGATATTAATTATTTTGATTTTGTTTGTTTTGTCATGACAGAAACAAGTTACATGCACATTTGGGTGACACTGGACATGCAAAGTTGAAGCATCGATGAGGGAAAATTTACTGAATACTGACCTAACGTGATTAAATTATCAACCATCTACATTGAATGGCGGAAATTCTTTATTTGTGAGCATTCTTTCATTTTGATAAGATGCAGAAATAGTCGAAGGCCTCTGCGGAGACAAGGGTATGCATCCAAAACCATCTTCTAGTTTGGTTCTTACCTTTTGTGAATTCAACTATGTCCCGCACCACAAAGGAATGATATCATCAAACATCATAGTTCTAGCCATACTGCAACTTGTTTGTTGAAAAGTTTTGGGCTTTTTATAATCTTTATGAATGAAATTATTTCGGGTATGACTGGTTTTCTTACAAAAATGTTTTGATTGGTAGGTTCGAAAGTTTTATTTGGATGCTTTGGAAATGTTACTTGATATGGTTTTCTTTCATATGCCAAGTGTGCAATAGACTTGATAGTAATGTACAGCATAAGCAAGTCGTAGCTGTAAAATTTTTAGAATCTAAACTATATCCAAAAATTTAGTGTTGAAAAGTTATATTTTGGCGCCCTGTGGTTTATATTGAACCTTTTCTCCCAATTCTATATTCTCATAAGCATTTGAGGCGAAATTGCATTTAGCTGTGGTACTGTGGTTTTGTTAAATTTGCATGGACTGTTCATTGAGATTGACCGGTATATGGAAAGTGTGTTGAGTGAGTGAATTGTTATGCGTCTCATTCAATGGATGCTGACATGGTAGCAAACAGGTTTTTGGTTTTTCATCTAATGTTGTGAAAACTTTAGGCTAATGTTCAGCTCTTATGTTTATGGTTGGAATTTCTGAGAGAAAAAAGGAGATGACCATCTGCAAGGGGCTGCATAACAAAACTTGTTCCAAAACTATTTCCCAGTCCGTCCAGTTTATAGGACAGATTGGGGCTTTGTAGCGTGTCATATAAACTGTCATACATTATAAACTGCAATTTGTCAAGTCTCCAAGAGTTTTCGCTGCGACTTTTAAATTTTAGCAATAGATAGTACAAATTAAAACTGTGCCAGAAAATGGATAAACATACATCTGGATTAATAAAAGCCAGGCTCTGCTATGACTTTCCCAAGAGAAATAATAGTCTCAATTTCAAAATCTGCTTAGAAGGCAGAGAGATAGAGACCAATATGCACCATTCCAATGTACTACTACTAACTACTAACCACTGTAATACTGTATCAATATCAACGGATAGAGTATCCCAACTAAATCGGAAAGTTTGGCCTTCAGCAGGCGTTAAGTTCTTTAACTGTGCTGGATTTACATGTACTGCAAAGATGAGAAAGATGAGGAGTTGGCGCCATCAGAACGGTTTCATAATAGCTTCTTGTATGTAAGCCATCGCCGCCTCTTGGGAAAGCTCTTTTCCTTCCACCAGGCCTCTCACTATTGTGTTCACATAAGCTTTGGCAGGAGGACGTGAGGGGAGCTCTCCGGATTTAAAGCCCTCCATTTGCGATTTTGTACACCTGCACATCCAGCTCTTTACAATTACACTGATTTCACAAACAAATCAACGAAAAAGGGAAATGAAACTGATGCATACGTAAAAGTCAGTATCGGTGTGCTATGCTCTTTCCCCAAGTAGACGACATTATGGTACCAAGAATCCTGAAACAAAATAAAGCACAATGACAGTGAGTGTAACAAATAGGAGTGCTTTTATGCATTCTAAAACAAATAGGCCTAGCGAAGTCAGCTCTACCTTGAGGATGTTAACCTCCAGAGAATGAGGCTCTTCACTTGTGACCGATTGTAAATCAGCCAAGTCAAACAAAGAAGAGTTCATGGTGAAACTTGAAGAATTTTCCTTAACCATTACATCGTTGAACTGCTCAAGCCTGTGATGAAAAATTGAGTTTAAAACACAACTAATTTTGATTCAGGGAAGTGAAAAATCGAAGCGCTGTGTTCTAACAGAAAATGATCTAAAAGATAAAACAACAGGACAGGATTGCATCACTTAGAGAACATACGTAATTCTATATAGGCGCATATAAGCCTTATCCTCGATGTTGCTCTCAGGATTGACGAATGCAGCCCCTCCAGGACCCCATGGACGTGTATATTCACGAGCAAAAAATAAGCGATGGGGGAAAGTCTTCCACATAATCTCCTTTGGCGGAGTTTTATCCACTGCACCAGGATTCGGCTCTATCATACCTTCCACCTGAAAATCATATTGTGGATGTCAATAGCAGCAGTGGTGGAGACAAGAATGGAAAATGGGCATTATCAGTATTTTCCAAGATATGAGGGGCATTCAGCAATGCATCAGATTTCAGAAGTAATCACGTTGTAAAAGTTTCTATTCGTGTCAAAGGCTGCCAAAATTTTATTATACCCCAAAAGGAAACGAAGTAAGAAGTTTTACGTAGAGTGGCAAAATATAAGGGCACTCGACTAATTACCAACTCAGTTTTTTCACAAGATGGGATATGATTAATATTAGAAGCTTATAACCTAATTTTTTTTGGAAAAGAAGTTGAAGCTAGAAAAGGCTTAGTCTGTTTATTATTTAATAATAATATCAGAGAAGGTTTTTGGAATTGTGTACTACCTGTCCACCGACAATATAGCAAAGAAATCTTTTCAACCACATATTTGATCCAAAAGTGGCATACCATACGTCAACCTTTGAAAGCTCTGATCTCCAAGAGGAAGAATTGCTTGCTGCATGATCTGGATTCGGTTAACAGTTCATTAATGAACTAAAACAAACAGTTAAATCATTCCCAGAAAATCAGTTATCACTTTACCTTCAGTACTTTCATTAACTTTTAACTTTGAAAAGGGCTCTATAACATCCTGAATAACTTCCTCAAGAGGTTTAGTTCTGACATTTGGGCCTTCATTATCCTCCGTTTCGGAATCAGAGCTTGAGGTCAGAGCATACTAGAATTGCAAAACAGATCTCTTAGTAATGTTCGTTGGGAACAAAATAGGTAGAGTATGAAGGAATACATATACATAAACATCAAATGTTCAACTCGAACTATTGAGCACCCAACTCAGAAGCAATCAACAACAAAGTAATAATGAGATAAGGAAATGTACCAAAGCTTGAGGCACTTTTTGATTTGTTAACTTCTCCGGTAATTCATCCGCAAGTGATGGCCAGAAAGCACTAAGTTCCTGGCGAACCTGGAAAGAAACCACATGTGGATTAGAGAAACTTTGAAGCATATTAATATTGACTCACCAAGCCGCAATAAATAAAAACAGCTACAATGAATATGAGGATGAAATGGATAACCCAACATTAAGTCTAGGGAAAACCTTAAAGAGGGATCACATGTCATATTACCGCTTTTATCACACGCCATGTAGATTCAAAGGGGTATGCCTCCGAAGAACCATTAATAAGCTTGTCCTCCAGCAGAGCTTCAACGCAAGCAAGAGTTGAATTTGCTATAGACTCAAGATTGTATCCTCCTTCTAAAGCCAACACGATCTTACCATGGGCAAAATTCATCAACTGAAGACAATAAAAGTAATAATCACAACAGCATCTAAAAATCACTCCAAACCAATATTGACAAGGAATTTGTTTAACCGGAGAGACAGGCCTAACCACAATAGGAAGCTAGAGAGGAGCAGGAAAGGAAAAAAGCATCACATATTAAAACTATGTCAAACATGATGCAATTAATCAAGGCCATATTAATGAGAAAACAGAAATAAGACTTAAAACTGTAAACCGACCTTCTTCAGCATAACTGCATATCCAGATGGTGTGACACAACAACCTCCTAGAGGATCACCAGCAGCTGTTTCAAGCAATTCATTCAAAAAATATTATGTTCAAGAATTATCAGTTACATTTACTACTAGCAAAAAATTTCCACAACATATAATAGAAACTCATTCACTACTTGTGAAGGAGAGAAGAATGCTTAAATAGAAGAAGAAAAAAAAAACCCAGCAACTTTCTTTAAAAAGTTGCAGTCTTTCCACTGAATTGATGTTTAAAAGTGACCATCTCCAAATGATAAAAATGAAGAAAAATAGAAACTATCGAAAATGGGATAAACGGAGTAAATACATAACTTAAAAAAAAAAAAAAAAAGCCCGGACCACATCTGACATAAGGGGAAAAAAATTCAGATTGTAACTAATCTTTTTGAGATATCCACCCTTGAATAGCCTCTTATATAGATTCTTATTTGACATATTCGTAACACGACTATCGCAAACCTCTGTTAATCACAAAAATGAAAGGCATACAGATTAACTTTTCAGCACAGAAGGTTAACCCACCAACCTGCATCAAATCCTGCAGAGACTATAATGAAGTCAGGATTAAATTCCTTGGCAACTGGAACCAAAATATGGTTCCAAACTGCAAAATAGTCTGCATCCCCACACCGACCATTTTCCCAGGGGACATTAATATTGTACCCTGTTCCTGGTCCTTCTCCAATCTTAGTATAGAAACCATCATCAGTAGCTGGATAAAAACCTCCAAACTCATGCCTGAAAAAAGCACAGCTCCATACTGTCATCATAACTACGAACCTTGATCATATATGAGATAAGTCAAACAAATCAGTTACAGGCTAAAATCTCCAATCAGAGACTTTTGGTAGATTTTCAAAATTTAGAGATTATTATGTCACAGATTCTTTGAAAAATGTAATTCAAGAAAACAACAAAGGAGTACCATGCAGTACAGCTTAACTACATTACATGAACAAGTCTAACTTAAACTTTGTGTATATTACTCATAAGCTTAAATAATCAGTGAAAGAACAGGTATGAGTTCAAAATTTTGGCATACCTATGAACTGAGAAGAATAAAACACGAGGATCCTTCCAGAACATTTTTTGAGTACCATTACCATGATGCACATCCCAATCAACGATTAAAATTTTGTTGATACCCAATTCCGGCTGTCAAGTATAAAATATGGATATGATGCCTTCAGGTTACAAATTAATAATAGTGAAAAAAAAAATTTGAATTTTTATATGATTAAAATTCTCTAGTTGCTAAATAACAATAAGGCAGGTCTTACTTTTTCATTTAAAAGGAGATTTGCTGCAATAGCTACATTGTTGTACAGACAAAATCCCATAGCTTGATCTTGTTCAGCATGATGTCCTGGAGGCCTAATGATAGCCACGGCAGAATCCAGTTCTCCTTTGGCTACCCTTTCAGTTACCTATTTAAGAAAACACCAGTTAGGAACTTAGGATAGATAAATTCGAATCTAACCCATGAGTATATATATATATATATTCAGGAAACGTACACTTTAGACTGCAAATAAAGGTGTCACTCAGATGCTTATTATTTTTTTTTTTTACTTTTAAGAAAATGAAAAGACAAGAAAAGTGGTCTAAACAAGTATGAATTATTTTCAATGCACTTACTAGAACCCCAGAACGTTTTCAGTATGGGTGCATACTGTTCACAAAAGTTACCTCTATGGCAGAACCAGCAGCAAGGTAGGCTGCTTCAGATGATCCTTCATTGAAATATATGGAATTGAATTTTGATGCAATCCGATCTCTTCGGGAATCAAACTGTTTGGAGCTTATATTCCTAATCAGATCAACATGTTTTTTGGAATGAACTGGAAAGATATGTTTGTCTTCAGCTTCCTTGGCATCCAAAACAACACACCTGGGAAAGGATAAACCTCCCACAGAATTCATAACTGGTTTCAATATATGACGAACCAAGCAACAACTTTCAATTCCTCCCCACCGCATAATTTATCACTCAATATATGAATGTGCTTATACATTTCTATACACATGAATAAATACCAGTGCTCATAAATACCAAAATTTCAACATAGAAAACTTCGAGTATCATGTCAACACTACACAGTACACACAGCAGTAGAAGCATCAGCCTATAAAAATGACTGAATACTAGAATTACAGACATGTAAAAGTCTCTCTTTTCGTACATTTACCTTTTCTTTTTATTTTCTCAGTTCCCAAGCAGACAAGTATACGAAATTATCTATATATGTCAGTGTACCTCTGAGTAATGGCAGCTGCTTGGAGCTTGTTCCAAATTGCCTTAATTCGATCTGGGTTTTCTGGGTGATCATCGCCGTAGGGTGTAGAGTGCTTACACATCCTCTCATCGTGTAACAATCCTACCCTCCTCATCCTCCTCCGATGACTTTTTGCTCTCGCAAGTCAGAATCAATAACCTCCGTCGCCTCTCTCAGGCAGTCAGGCCTAAGAAAGTGGGAACTGGAAAATGACTCAACCGTACTGCCCCACTCTTTGTGGGTCCTTCGTAATTTGGCGTTGCACTTTCCCACTCTCACTGAGTCACTCTTTTCCTCTTTTCTTCTTTCTTTTACCTTCTCTTATTTTCTGGACTTTTTTTTTTGTATTCTTTTTTAGCTTCACAAAATATCAAGTTTGAAAATTCAAATTTTATGACTTGCGAAAATTTGTTTAGTTGATTGATTTGACTGACTCATCATCATCGTCCATCGTAGGCATGCAGGCCTGTCACAAAGTTTGAATCGCACCAACCAAAAAGTTACGGCATAGGGCATAAGCACACAGTGTAAAATAATTATTTTTTAAAGAACAATTTTTTTAGTATTAAACTAGTAGGAGTTTATGACTCGTGCGAAGTATTTGTAATAAGAGAAAGCCACATCTTCGAAAGTGGGAAAGAATATAAGCATAGGCCGCCCATCTCCAAAGCAATAATTAGACCCATTATTCTGGTGTGGAAAAAATACACGGCATAGGTTATCTATATTTCGAGTAAAATTTAATTTTACTCTTCAGATATAAAAAAAGATACATAGTCCAAATAGAAAATTAGACGCACCCTTCAAATGTAGCCATCATTCTAGTATAGAAAAGATGCACAGGTATAGATGGCCTATGTCTCGAGCAAGGACTAAGCCCACCATTCTAGTATAGAAAAGAAACAGGCATAACTCGCCTTGGTTATAGGCGGGCAATTGCCGTTAATTATGCAATTATATATTTAAGTTTCTATATTGTATTAAAAAATAGAGCTAATTTTCACTCTAATTTTTACTTTTTTAACTTGGTGCACTTCAAAATTAACGAAGAAAATCACATGCATACACATAGATCAAGGATTCACAGGTTACAATTTTGTAGTTCGACTTAAGGCGGCCCCTGTAGACATGCCGTATTAGTTCAATGGGGAGGAGGCTATAAGATTAATTTTGCTATTAGATCATTTTTGCTCGTAAGTAAATCACAACCCTACCAAAAAGATGTATATGTTTCCATATATTTTTCTTGTTAGTTATATATCATCTAGCCTTTTTCAGCGTCGCTAATTTTGCACAGTTGAAGATGCCCTTGCCAATGCCATTCCCTCGGTTGACCTACTTGCAGTTTGAGGGCTCCTCACATGAAAACCGGGTGGTCCACCGACCAATTCTCTCTGATTCACTGGACATCTCACATTCTACGATGTCATTTCTGGTTCTGGTCTTCATCTCTGATGGAGGTCGAAGAAGATAAGCACCAAGACGTTGCATCGGCAGACCATAAGAATACAACACAAAGTTCATGTTTAAGGAATGAATGATAGTACCTGGTGATGTCTTAGTCTTCTTAGCAACATTTGCATCCCTTGAAACCACCATGTCAACTCTTCCCACTATCTTTCCACCTACCATGTCAATTTCCATATCCATAGCCTTATTGTCATCCATGTTTTCTTGATCATGTCCCTTATTGCAACAAAAATGGTCTTTCCTTGTAGGACGAAAGACTCCCCATAAGAAGCTTGCCACTGTGGTCATGAACCAGTACGTTAAGGGTAGATATCAAGACAGAAAATTTCTAATGAAGAACTCAAAAAGAAAGAGGAATTCATAAACGCACTTCGTGAGTCTAAATGTAGAGTTTCTGATGCAAATATCAGCAACTCAACGCCCTCATTATCAAATCGAATTGTCATCATTGAATCTTCCTCCTCCATATGCTCAATCAGGCGATCATGGTTCTCCGTTGACCTACAAACCAGCAGGAAAAAAAATTCCTACAGTTGCATCAACAAAATAACTCAGACAGAAAAAGTAAAACAGACCTCTCAATGTTTCCATCAGGGAAAAAGTAGAGTGCAATGTCTTGAAGGTCAGGGCATTCGTGTTGGAAGAGATCACTCCAAAGGTTGGATCTTGGAAGCCAATCAGCCTTGAGGATGAGAGGCATTTTTTTCAACAAAGTAGAGACTTTAGGATGGCCTTTACATGGAGGTCGTGCCTGGAACCCACCAATAAATTCTGCCTCAAGAATGAAGCCTCCCCTAAAGAAAGAAACACCGAGTAAGCTTTTGAGAGCACTTAAATACCGGAAATATTCAAATGTCAAGTGCCATATACATTTGCAGGTCTTGAATATATAGAAAAATTATGAAAGCTGTTAATGGATAGATAAAGTTCAAAGGTGGTAATCATAGGATGAAAAGCATACAGGACAAAACAAAAGAGTGCGTTTACAATATCAGCATATTCAAATCAACTTGTTTCTGATCAACTTAATACCAAAGAAGACATTCACTCTAATCATACTTGGTATTCCATGATTCAAATCAGTGCACGAATTCACTAAACCATGAAATAATATACAATATGTAACATCTTAAACGGAGATACCCACCTCCAAGGAACATCTACGGCAGGAAGACACGAATCATTCAGATTGAAACTAGCAAAAATATTCAGGAGGTCTGTTTCTTCTTCAACTGCACGGTCATCTTCAACAACACAAGTGTTACCACATAGAGTAAGGTATGTTCAATTTTAAGGCAAAATACCACACACAAAATACCATTTAAAGGTAGTACTAATTTCGCTTGAAGAAGAATCAATTGGGCGATTCCAAAAAGAAAAAACTTGTAAGTTAATTATATAACCCTTGCCTGGATTGGAGATAGGTGACAAGTGCCTCATTGCTGAAACAGTGCATGGATCCCCCACCATTGCTGTCTCCATCTTCTTATAAGAAGTTTTAACGTCTTTTACTGGAAGTAAGACCTTCATTGGTTGCTTCTCCCAAACATGCTCCTTTCCAGAAGCTACTGAAGTCTTTGTTTCTATTACAGAGATAAGTCATTTGCATTTGCATACAAGATCCATTTACCAAAGTTATAAAATGCTATCAAGACCACCATCTTTGCACTTTTAGTAATGGATCCAAATTTACTTTGAACCAAAAAAGGGGGAATAGATATGAGACAAATACAGTCTCCACACTCTTAGTAAGCAAAATTGAACCAAACATGAATTCTACCACAAACCGATAGGTTTTCTTTAAATAAGAAACACAAAATTCACTGTGGTTTCTACACCTCGGACCAGGTTTCCTATATTTTTCAGATCAGATTTGTAAACCACAAACTACATTTGTTCCCTGCAATGCTTTCATCTACTCCATAATCATTATGAGCAACTTCTAAGGACAAACTTAATAAAAATAATGAAAAGAAGAGGGATAAGTTATGGGCGCATGAATCTTCAGCTACTGACTGATTAACGATTTTTACTTGCATGCACCAATGATATAGAAGAAACTGCTGATGACAACTAAAGATACAAAGATTTTTTGTTTGTACCATTATGTATACCGAGTTCCTTAGCAGGTGTGGTTGCCGCTACTCGATGGTCACTGGAGCCATATTCCTTTGAATTCTGAGCAAGAGGAGTCTTTGGTTCTGAAGCAACCCATTCACCAGTAAGATTATATCAGAAGGCAAAAATTTCACTATCTAGCATCTAATCAATCATTCATATAAAGGCAGATATTGGAGATGATGTGGCTCATAGAATCAAAGGATGATGGGAAAAATGGAGGATCTATCGCATATTGTGTAAACATCTTATACTGTCAGGAATGGAAGCTAAGTTGTATAGTGTAGAAATGCATAAACCGTGTGTTTATTGCAACAGCCAATATGGCATTTTATAGGGGTTTGTTTAAGGGATAAGACAGAGCAGTTCTTATCTCCTTAAACTGCTTCTAACTGTGGTAGGACAGATGCCCTATATACAAGTAACTGTAGGTAACTGTCTCTAAATAGGACAGGTGTCCTATACCTAGTACTTAACTGATGTCTAGCTTTTACTAGGGATTTAGGTACACAGGTTCAACCTAGGAACCAATGTACAGTGTGTGCTAGGTTGATATATACATAGTCTAACATCCCTCCTTAAACTAGGCACCCGACGGGTTACAAGTTTGGTTGTAAGGTTGTTGTGGCGGGCTATGAACAATCCCTTTTTGAACAGATCTGCAAGTTGCTGCTGGGAGGGGACGAACTCGACATGATGAGTTCCAGAAATCACCCTTTCTCACAGGAAATGATAGTCCAGGGCTATATGCTTTGTTCTAGCATGAAAAACTGGGTTCTGAGACATGTAGCAAGTGCTCAGATTGTCACAGTGCAGCTGTATGGGCAGGGGAGGAGTAAACGTGAGTTCACGGAGTAGATTTAGGAGCCAAATGCTATCTGCACACGTGTAAGCCAGGGCTCTGTACTCTGCTTCTGAAGTGGACTTGGAAACTGTCTTCTGTTTCTTGGAGCACCAAAAGATAAGAGTAGGGCCTAGGAAGATGCAAAACCCTGTGATTGAACGTCTGGTGTCAGGACAACCTGCCCAATCTGCATCTGAGTAAGCCTGAAGTCTGAGGGGGAAGGGGGATTTGTGAATGGTGATGCCAAGGCCAATGGTGCCTTTGAGATAGCGGATGATCCGATTTACACCAATAAGATGGAGGTCGGTAGGATGACTCATGAATTGAGCAGCATGCTGTACTGCAAAGGAAATGTCTGGTCGGGTTAAGGTTAAGTATAGAAGGGCACCTACTAGTTGACGGTAGAGGGAAGCATCAGGCAAGGGAGTTCCTGTGTGGGCTGAGATTAGCTGTTTGGAGGCCACAGGGGTGGGAGCAGGTTTGCAATCTAGGAGACCACTACGGGTTAGGATGTCTGTTGTGTATTTGTTTTGGGTTAGATGAAGGCCAGTGGCTGTTGGAGTGGCTTCAACACCTAGGAAATAGTGAAGGGGTCCCAAATCTTTGATTGCAAATTCACAGCCTGGAAAGTCTGTATGGCAGATGGAGAGCTACCCGTGAGGATGATATCATCAACGTAGAGGAGGAGGAACAGGATAGTTGCTGAGGTCTTGTAAATGAACAGCGAGGGATCTGCCCGGCTTGGAGTGAAACCATGTTGGAACAAGAAGGTGCTGAAGCGTTCAAACCAGGCCCTGGGTGCCTGTTTGAGGCCGTACAGAGCCTTGTGGAGTCTACACACATGATTGGGATGTTCTGGATCAGTAAAACCAGGAGGTTGTTGCATATACACTTCCTCTGTGAGTGTGCCATGTAAGAAGGCATTGGTGACGTCCATTTGTCGAATAGACCAGCCAAGGGAGACTGCAATAGTTAGGACGACCCGGATAGTAGCTGGTTTGACAACGGGACTAAAGGTCTCTTGGTAATCAAGACCTTCAGTTTGATGAAAACCCTTGAAGACTAGACGGGCTTTGTGCCTTTCTATGGTGCCGTCTGCATGTCTTTTGGTTTTAAAGACCCATTTGCAGCCAACTACATTGGCATGAGAGGGTAAAGGAACAAGGGACCAGGTTTTCTGGTTGAGGAGGGCAGAGTACTCTGTTTGCATAGCTTGGATCCAGTGGGGATATTTGGAGGCTTGCTAGTAAGTGGAGGGTTCAGGAGATTGGGTAGCTAGTGTGGCATATGCTTGAGGAAGAGGGTATTTGGAAAGGAATAGAAGATTACGGGATTTGGAGTGACCTGATTTGCTTCGAGTGGTCATGGGGTGACTGTTGCGGATTGGAGGTGGTGGAGGTGAAGTAGAGGAGCTGGAAGGTGCTAGGGAGGTTGGAGGACTGTTTTGTGTTGGAACAGAGGCTAGAGGAGTTGGGGAAGATCTGGTTGGGGCAGAGTTGTGGTGGTAAGTATTGTGGGAAGGTGCTGTTGGGATGGAAGGGGACTGGTGTGTACTGGGAGGATTAGGGTCAGTATAGGTAGTGATTGGGACAAACGTAAAGTCTGGGGTGTGGGTAGGATCTGAGGGATACGGAAACTGGTCCTCATTAAAGAGGAGATGGCGGCTGATATAGACACGTCCAGTGGGGACGTGAAGGCAGCGATAGCCTGAGTGCTGAGCACTGTAGCTGAGGAAGAGACAATCAAGGGATCTAGACTCTAACTTGTGTTTGGGGTAATCTCCAAGGTAGGGAAAGCAGGAACATCCAAATGTTCGTAGAAGGGAATAGGGTGGGGATTTGTGATGCAGTAGGAAGTATGGAGAGGACCATTTGAGGACTGCTGTGGGGAGGAGATTTATGAGGAAAACGGCTGTGGTAATGGCATCAGCCCAATAACAGAAGGGGAGACCTGCTGTATTTAGAAGTGTGCGGGCAACTTCAGATATATGGCAATGTTTCCTCTCAGCCAACCCATTTTGTTGGGGGGTGTGAGGGCAGGAAAATCGCTGGTGAATACCGTGGGTGGAACAGAAGCTTTGGAAGGCTTTGTTAGCAAATTCTTTGCCACCATCACTGTGAAACTGTTTGATGGTGGTAGAGAATTGGGTTGTGATGTATCTGGAAAATTTTGAAAAATGATCAAAGACTTCAGATTTGAGTCTCATAAGGTAGACCCATGTGTATCTAGTGTAGTCATCAGTAAAAAGCACGTAATAACGAAAACCAGAAACAGATGGCACAGGGGACATCCAAACATCTGAATGAATTAAGTCAAATGGTGTTGGGAAGTGTGGATTACATTATTGAAAGATTGACGAGTACATTTGCTTAAAGCACACTGATTACAGAAGGGTACAGAATTAAAAACAGTTGGATGACTGATGTGCTGCTGATTTGCTAAGGTGCGTAAGACTTGGGGAGATGGATGTCTTAGCCGCCGGTGCCAAAGACTTGGAGTGGTGGTGTGGAGTGCCTGGGGTAGGGAATTAGGCTTGATTGGATACAAGCCATCTCTACAGGGGCCCTGAAACAGAATGGTGTTTGTAATTAGATCTCGAATGACAAAGTGTGTTGGAAAGAAAGTAATGCTGACATATTGGTCTTTAGTGTACTGTGCAACAGACAAGAGGTTTTTGCGGATGGATGGGACATGGAGGACATTAGAAATATTGAAAGCTGAGGAACCAGAGGAGAATTGGACATTACCCGTGTGTGTGATAGGCAGGGTGGTGCCATTGCCCACCATAACTTGGTCTGTAGTGGGTGGATTTCGGTGTGGGGCAGCAGGGGACATGGTGACATGGTTGGTGGTGCCACTGTCAGGATACCAATTGGGGTCATTGACAGCTGTGAGGTGAAGTCCGACGAAGGCTTGGGAAAGATCATGATCTGCTGGCTGTTGAAGTTGGGGACAGGCTGCAACATGGCCAAACTTGTTGCAGGACCAGCATTGGGGACCTTGGGGCCTGGCTGGATAAGTGGGAGGAGAACCAAGGACCCCTGGGGAGTTGTTGGGGGGTGGAAAGCGGCCAGAACCATGGCGGGAGAAAGGCCGGGAGCCGTGGTTAGATCGGGAGCCACGGTGGTAATTGGAGCGACCTCTGTGGACATAGAATGTCTGAGGGGCAGGGAAGGTGCAGGGTTGGGGCAGTGAGTATAGAGGGCAGTGGGCGGAGGATTAGAGACATAGGAGGGATTTGTGACCTGCTGGGCCTCAAAGGAGAGGAGGCGAGCCCGCAGATCATTGAAGGGTGGGAGGGGAGGGAAATTGAGCATGGCGGTGACGAGCATCATGTATTCTGGTCCTAGACCACGTAGGACGGCAGTGACTAGATCATTGGGAGAGAAGGGTTCATTAATGGCTGCAAGGGAGTCAGCCAGAGTTTTGGCGTGAGAGAGGTTTTCAGAGATGGTCCGAGTGCCTTTTGTGAGAGACATCAACTGGAAGCGCAGATTGGTGGCATTAGCAAGGAATTCCTGTGAAAAGTTCTGGCGAAGACACTCCCAGATATCTCTGGAGGTTTGAAGGCCAACAACCTGGGAGAGAACAGGTTCAGTTAGGGTGGCCCGCAGCATGTTGATCAGGGTCTGATCTATTTGGTACCATTGTTGGAAGGCAGGGTTGGGGAGAGGGGCAGCAGGGAATGTGAGAGCCGAATCAGAAGTGGCAGATGTAGGAGAGGACGTCGCACTTGGTGTTGGGAGAGTGGAGGGAGGGGCAGGATGAGTACCATCTATGAAGCGCCAGTAATTGTGGCCAATGAGGAAGGGCTTAATCTGGCTTTCCCAGAGGAGGTAATTTGATTCAGTGAGTTTGACAGAGACTAGATTGGAGACGTGAGTAAGGGAGATTGAGGGAGTGGAGCAGGAATCGGTGGCCATTTGAATGAGGGAAGAACAGAAAAGGTTCAGTTTGGGAAGAACAGAGGGATCGGCTGTGGTTATCAGACTAAGGGCTCTGATACCATGTAGAAATGCATAAACCGTGTGTTTATTGCAACAGCCAATATGGCATTTTATAGGGGTTTGTTTAAGGGATAAGACAGAGCAGTTCTTATCTCCTTAAACTGCTTCTAACTGTGGTAGGACAGATGTCCTATATACAAGTAACTGTAGGTAACTGTCTCTAAATAGGACAGGTGTCCTATACCTAGTACTTAACTGATGTCTAGCTTTTACTAGGGACTTAGGTACACGGGTTCAACCTAGGAACTAATGTACAGTGTGTGCTAGGTTGATATATACATAGTCTAACATATAGAATATCTATTAGACCAGTAGTACTACATTAAACAGAATAGTGGACAGTTGGAAGACAACATTTGCATTATTAGTATTGACAAATGAGGATATTGAGATGGATATGTAGGAAGACCGTGATAGAACATAGCCCCAATGTCACAACAAGTACTTGTAACCTGCATCCCTCTTAGTCTCTATATTAGTCATTATATGACACATATTCTTAAGAATATAACTTATATTCTTTACCTTGCGAATCCTTCAAAATGGGAGATGTTCTCTGATTAATCTTTGCGATGCTTTGCATCCTGATGTTCCTGTCACATCTAGGAGACTTCACAGTTCTTGAAGGCATAACGCTAGGATTTGCTTTCACCGCAGGCATGGGAGACTTTAGAGTCATAGATTTGGACCCAAAAGGAGTTCTTTGGGGCTCAGGTGTCACAAAACTTGAGCGAACAGATTTGGAGCTGAAAATACTTTGCTGATATCTCATTGTTGGAAATCCCGATGAAAGCTTAATGGCTTCGTCATTTGAAATGAACTTTACTTTTCCAGTCTCAACAGCTTTTTGCCTTCTAGAATGATCCTGCCACCCGGAGCCATTATGGTGGACTAAACCAGATTTTGGAGAAGTAATTTTGATAATCCCGAGCTCACATGATTCACATATCCAATCGTCAGGAACTGCCAAGAGATTTCTTCGCATGCAATACCTGAAAATGGTGAGATCACAATAGTAGAAACCAATATAGACAATATGTACTATGAAGTTAAAGGGGGATGAGGAAATAACATATGTCATTAGTTTATGGGGATACAACAAAATTAACCATGTACGAAAGGACATACAATGCTGATGAGAGTATTTAAGAATACTTAAGAAGCTATCGTCTATGAGAAGGATCATATGTGGGAAGTTCATTCCTGGGAAACTCAATGGGCTTCAGTTTCTGCTGAATTCGGTGTACTTATCCATGCAGACTGCAAGGCAGCTCTTACTTAAGAGGTTGTTTTCTTTAGCTTGTTTGTGATATTGCTGGTTAGCTGGTAATTACCTTATTAGAACTGCTCCATCACTTTCATTGTACTTTTATCAAGAAAAAACAGTTAGAAACAAGACCATTCTGATTTTGATAGAATGATATTATTTATAAGACACATCATTCAGTTGTTGACTGAAACATGTAAAGAAAGTAATCACAATGCATGCACACATAATGCAGATACAAGTATGCACATGCACATATACATAAAAGAGAGAGAGAGGGGGAGGGAGACCAAGAGTCAGATTCATACGGGTGTTCACAATTGATATTGCATTTAACACAAGTTGCAATGAGCTCTTTCACAGTTAAACCACCACATATATCACAGCATCCCTCCTGAAAAGTAGATCAGATCACATTGAAAAAAATTAAAATAATACAGATCAGTTAAGCTCAAACAAAACTTTTTAGGGGTGTCTAGTGCCTGTCTAGCACTATTCCATCAAAGACTAGGAGAAGCCCATAAAGGACAGGGCTAATGACATTTATTCTCTAATCCATATAACAAACCATGTCAGGCAAATTAGATTTATACAAACACATCTAAATCTAACTCAGAAATTGGAAATTGTAGGAGATTCTAATGGGTTCTATCTAACAAGTAGAATATTATGTCAAACAAATCATATCAATTCTTTACAGAGAAGCAGAATCTACGAAATTTATGACAAACTTCTAAAAAAGTTTTGACATTACATAAATACCAAACAAAATGTAAAGGTAACACGAACACCATATGCACATTGATCATAGGCCTATTTGGCATCAGTTTTCCACCATTTACGCAAAAGCCATATAAGGTTTTTTCCTCATATACTAGGATTCCAATGTAAAATTTTAAATCCTTTTTATTTTTAAAGTATGCATAACATTCATTTGGTTTGTTGTCCAACACATGCTTACCAACCATTTCTTCGTTGGGGACCAACCATGCCATGTAAAAACCAAAAAGGGGTCAACAGTACATATAAGGAATGTTGCATAGATCAACTTGAACTAAATCTGGGTTTCAATCCAACACTTGTCTCCTTCATGACAAGGTTGTGACAAGGTTGTAGTTGGGACACCTAACACCTAACATTATAAAATATAAACTCAAGCTCAAGAGTTGTTTTAAATGAGCATGATCTATCACCATATTCAGTTAGCTCACTTAAATAAGCTTTAACATTATATCCAACTCGAGCTCACACTGAACTTGCTGATCACCATATTGAGCAAGGTTGTAACGAGTGAAACAGTTAACCCCCTTTCCGAGCCTTAAAACTTGATCTTGTAATTACGTAGGGTGATGAAAAATAAGTTAGGTTCGTGAGATGAAATAAGACTAAATTAAGCACGCTCTAACCCGGGGTTAGAGCTTACAGGGCACCCCACCCCCAATTCGTGAGCAGCAGACCACATTTTCAAATTTGTCTAAGTGATGAAGAATCACAATCAGTCCAATAACTTGGACATGCCACAAGGACATGGGCAAATTTATCTTCAGTCCAATAACTCTCAATAGATTCATATTGTGTAGAATCCTGAAGGGTGCTCCAGTCATCTGATTACTACTCAGTAGTACTCTGTGAACTCAACCCAAATTCATAGACAAAAAAAAAAAAATTTAAAAAAATAAACAATGCCAGTGAAAACAAGGGAAGAAAACGATAATGATTTACTTCACCAACCACTGTATCTAAACCATTAAAATTTACAAATTTAAAAACCAAGAAAAAAACTAAATAAATAATTTGTCTTCAGATAGAAATATTTTGTACTTTTTTTAAAATAAAATAAACAATAGTAATTATCGACATGAACGGTAGAAGTTGAGACTTTACATTCATAGTGACCTTTAATAGCATGGAAATGCAAGAAAATATTTATAGTGCAGACAAAAGAAGTAATGAGAAGAACATTGGTTGTGTTGAGCCGACAAACAGTAAAAAAAATGGAGGAAAGATAGGTGGGTGGGCTTGAAATGGACAAGATAGCAGACATAAGAAGGAGATTAGGGTTTATGGAGGGCTTTTACCATGTGGCTCTCTCTTGATTGTTGCACTCTGCTTGCTTGCTTGGGATTTCTTTAAGCTTTTTTAGTGGGTCTTTTACTCTTTTAGGCCCCTGGGCCTTGGAATAAACGTGCCTGCCTTAGGGGGTGTATTCAATTTTGGTTTTTAAATGATTTTACAGAGTTTTCAAATCCAGACGTATTCAATTAGGATTTTAATAGATTTTATACAAATCAAGGTGTATTCAATCTATCTTTTAATAGATTGTTTTAAAATTCTTTAAAATCTAGGTGTATTCAATTAAGATTGTAAAATACAATTTACAAATATAGGTGTATTCAAAAGTTAGATGATTTCATATGATTTTTTAAATTGGTGGATTTTGATAGATTTGCTAATGAAAAATACACATATTACTCCACCATCAAAATCATCACACCTCACCTAATATTTCATTGGATTTGAAAAAAAAAAATCTTCCTTCTCAAAACATTTTTACGTTGTCCCCCTTCTTCATCCTAACTAAAGCGGCACCACCACCACTCTCAGTAATAGAACCAGCACCACCACCACCACCACCACTGTCATTTTTTTTTTTATGGAAACAGTTATTCAAAAGAGAAGACAACATAACAAGATATATTAATAACAGATGTTACATGGAACAAGACCAAATCCCCATCTAGAAATACAAAACCATAAAGAGCCAACTAACAATCCAAGTTCGACTTATAACAAGCTCACGCTTCATTCTTACCCCTCTTTCTGTTCTTTCCTCCCTTTCCCTTGGTTTATTGGATTGAACATTCTATTTGCAGTTACTTTCCTAATTTTTTATAACTTTGACTGGTTACTTTAATGTATTTTGGTTTTTGTTTTTGTTCTTTTTTTTATGATAGTTACCATGATAAACGTTTTATTAAGCTAATTTCGTTTGGAAGAGTGTGACTACGATCTTGTTTCATTGTTTTGGTACGAAATTTTGTCTATTAAAAGAAGTCATGTCTGATACTTTGTAGTATGTGACTGTCATCACCGAATGGTAATGGGGAGAGGAGAAATGGGGAATGTGCACATCTGGTCATGTTGGATATGGTTTATATTTATAAAATCTATAGAAACATTTCAAAATCTATATAAATTTATTACAAAATCTATTAAAATTTGAAATGATTTGAGTGAAATCATATAAAATAATGTGAAATGATTTGTGACTGTCTTCCAGTTGCATAAAATAATGAGTGACCCACTACTCACTCGTTGACTCACTGAGCCATGAGACCGCCTCTGTTTTCTTGGGAGAAAGGGAGGAAGAGAGAGAGGAGAGAATATATAAAGCGTCGGTTTGTGAAAAGGACTGTCACAAGCACCAGGTGGGGTGTCGTGGCGTGCTCTTATTGGGCTGTAGCATTGTCCTCTACCCGCTATTAGCCGGAGCCTTAATCCACCTTCGTACATGCGGGCTGTGTGGAGGAGACTGGGAAATGCTTTGTTTTTTGTTTTTTGTTTTTTGTTTTTTTTTTCTTTTTCACAATATCAATCTCATATTCTCATCACACTGTTATTAATGTCGATTAGAATTAATCTTTTTAAATTTTACGTAGTAATTAATTCACGTCTTATAAATTTGTGACCGTATTTAATACACCATCTGCATTAAACAAATATTCATATTGTACAACTCAGGATGATAGTGTAATATTAATCTGAAAAAATTATCGAATATTAAGTTGGTAAGATATTAAATAGGAAAGAAATATTGAAATAAAAAATAGTAAGACAATATTTTCTTAAATAAATATACGAATTGTGACAGAAATCTTAAAAAAAAAAATTATGAAGTTTGAATTTACGTGACATGACTTATAACATGAATATTAATAACAACCGACAAAATTTCTTATTTATCTTTAAAGCTCAATAATCATCCCTTAAGTTTCCGCAACGATTTCGGTTTATAAAACGGACTAATAGTTTAATGGGGATAAGGTTTTTTGCTTATCCTGAACTTAAATTTGGGGATTCAATGTGAATATTGTTACTTCGGGCAACACACAAAATGAGACTTTATTACGATGGAATGCTTTTTGTAAAAATAAAAAATGAAGGGGAAACTCAATAAGAGGTCGGAGAAGCAAATATACAAAGTCACTTATAACATGAATATAAAAACAACTGATAAAATTACTTATTTATCTTTGATTTTGCATTATTCTATATACTTTGCTTTTTATTTTCATCCATCCTCTAACTTTTCAAACCTCTAGCAAATGGTGTTTACCATTGTTCAAAATGGCGGCTCTATAGTCTGCTTAGGCGACGCTTAGGCGCTCGAAGGTGAGAAACTGTCTCTCATAATGGCTAAGTGCCTAGGTGAATTTGTGTGTACATCCTTATATATATATATAGTTATATAATTTATTATGTATACACTTAGTTGTATAAGTTATTTTATTTATTAAATACTTAGTTAATAATATAAGTGTTAATTAAAAAAATTATAATAAATTAAAAAACATAGAATGTTGTATAATATAATTAATAAAAAATTTACATTTTTCCCCGACGCTAAACCCTAATCGACCACTCTAGAAACACATAGCGTCGTTTTGAACATTGATTTTTACGAAATAGATAGTCGTTTTTATTCACATCAAACTAGGGCAATGCCCAACATAAAAAACCAGGGCAATGTCCAACAAAAAAAATACTAGGGCAATGAATGGGGTCTAAACCAATCACTCTGTTGTTATCTTGGTCCATTACAATGTGGGCCTAATTCTAAAGCAATTTATTACCTTATTATGTCATATGAATCAATCCTACTTGTCATTGTACTATCAGTTTGTGGTGTCATTTCACTTGGGTGTTGAAGTAGACTGCTGTGTGGAGTAACACAAACATTTCTGCCGAAAATATAATTAAAAATCTTATCGCATATACTACATACTTATGTCTATAACATTCATCAGGTGCCCGTATGTAACGGATATAGCTAAAAAAAGTTTGATCGGATTGCCATAAATCAAGGATTTAGATACAAGCTTGTGACTTTTCACCTGAAAAATACTAAGTCCAGCAAATAAAACGTAATTTGTTAAATCATGTAGCGAGCACTGAGAAGTATCACCAGAATTTGCCTTGCTTTGAATCCCCAGGAGAAATGCAATGGCTGCCGTGTTCTTCGGAGTCATAGAGAAGTACGAGGAGAGGCCAAATGGCCTTTTGCAGGGCAATATACTCCCCACAAGAAGGCTTCCGTTTCCAATCCTAAAACAACATTGATACAAATGAATCTGTAACAAAGCACGGCTCCAACGCGTATCGAAATTACAATGAAAATTTTACACAAGGCACGGCTCACCGTGAGAATCCAGAGTCAGCTTTTTTGAAGAGAAAATCAAAAGATTGACGCCGTTTATGAGAGTCCTCAGTCCCGTATCCTTAGTCTCCAGAAGTTCCAAGAGGCTAAAATACTGCTGTTTAGACCTACATTTAACATTTGAAGGCTTCAATTTTATACCATCATCTGTTGAGCGGGTGGATATTAATTCATGGACATACCTCTCATAATCGCCGGGGGAAAAAATCAGTGTTACATCATTCTCAGTGGGGCTGTCATTCTGAAACATTTCTACCCATACGTTGCAACAAGGAAGCAATGTACACCGGAGGAAGCTAGGCATGAGCCTTGAATACTCTCTTGCTTTATGATGAACTTTCCCCAGAAGATGGGCCCGAAATCCATCATAAAACTGACCACAAGACACCATGTCGAGGATCTCAAGGCTTCCACTGACCACATTCATCAAACAAGTAACATTAATCAGACAATACGCAGGTTAGACATATAATGATCACAGAAATTTCAGAATGAAAAGTTGGAGCCCGGACGCGTGATTCTTGATTGCTTTTCACATTGATCAATAGACAATAAATACATGAGTATGCAACTTCATAAAGTATGACTATGAGGTACTCACCACCAGGTAACATCTAAGACTGGGTGAGCTGGAACACTGATCTCAGATTTGGGCAAAATGTTTTGCAGATCAGACACTTGAGAGATAGATTTCTTCGGTTTATTATCAGCGCATAAATTACCTCCTGAAAAAATACATTCTATAGCAAGTTTCAATCGCGTAACCGAAGGAACATAATGCACAATAAGACATGATATGAAAAAGGTTGAGGAATTTGTTATACCTGGAAAGTTGATGCACGGAGGAGTATCCAGTGCCTCTTTCTTGTGATTTTTATGCCCGGTAGGAGTTTTTTTTTATCTGAAACAGAATCGCTAACGCATCCATAAACATAAGTTACATGACTAAACATTTTTTCGGAAAATTCCATGCATTAGATGTTTCGAGTTATGTACTATTCCATGCATTAGATGTTTCGAGTTAAGTGTTCTTACATTTTAATTTGGTACATGATTTAGGGGACTCTTTTGTCTGTTTGGTTTTGGTTTCTTCACTGCCATGTCTAGAAAGCTTGAAATGGCCGGCAGGTACATTTTTGTAGATTTCCTTCACCTTCCGCAGAGGAATGTTATGAGGAGCAAGTTTAAACTCAGCAGGAGACTTTCTAGACATTGTTTGCATGGCATCTATTCGGACAGAGCTTGAGTGCAATTTACTTGGTGAAGGAAATTCAGACTATTCCAGATGACATTTTTATAGCCGTTTCAGTAGGAATAAACTTTACTCTGGCAATTCTTGAGGAAATTTGCTTTTGACCTGAACTGCCTGAATCTTCAATAAGCCTTCTGGAACCCACAGACCGCGACATCTCAGAGACTCGGAGAGGACTGTCTCAGAGGTGATTGATTCTAAAGCCTTGTTTCAGTAAACCAAATTTCTGGAACGTATTTTAGGCAGACTTGCATGCAATAGCTGGAAAAAGAAATAGAAACATGTTTTGATTAAGTGTCCAAATTAGTTATACATAATCGAAAATACACAAATGAAAAACACGCGGTAGCTGGTTATTGAATGGCAAGTGAATCTCACTTGGTCGTGTGAATAAACAAGATTGGCTTCCCGGGTTTATAAAGGAAACAAGGATCAGAACCAATTTGTTCCAAATATGTAATTCAACTGTTTTCTTCAATACCATTATAAAAATTTATAAAACGATCAACATATTTATCAAACAGAAGACAACCTTATAATCAGAACTGCAGTTTCCAAGTCCAGCACTGTAAAGCCTATATCATCGCATACATAAGAAGGTTTGCCCTACAGAATAAGAAGATTGAATTAGACATTGCAATTCTCAAGCTAGTTTCTTAGTAGAGAGAGACCATTTACCTCATAGATGATTAAAGAATATTACATACAGATCTGTGAGATCAGTACAAATCATTAGGGATATATAATGTAGATGGTTCCAAGGCTTCAACACTTCAAACCGAATGAGTCGTGCTTTGAACACAACAAGCTGAGTTACGGGATAGATTTTAATGCGCGGATGAAAAGAATGAGCAAATTGTAAAATGTGCAAACAAGAAAATCCATGCTAGGCTGAGTACAGGGTCATGGTGAAGTGGAAGCTGAATGAACATTAAGGTTCACTTCAAGATCATGTTAGAGGCAACATGGCACCTTATTGAGCTCTTCTTAATGGTATACCTCGCAATTGAAAAGTCTCTGACTCAAGAGCTTGTTATGATGAATATTGCATTCTTCAAGAGCAAGCAAACAGCATTAACATTTTAAAATCAATGTGAACTTCAAATTTAACACACAAATCAAAACTTTTGTCCAATCAACTGCTATTTTTATCCAGAGGGAGACATGTTTATGGAAAGCAAGTTCCTTGGGAGGATTGTTGCTAAAAAACTACCCATCTTGGTGCAGTTCTCTATTATATAGAGGTTTGTTTACCGTACAGATTTCGTACAGAATCAACAGATTGTCAGAAAATGCTTTCTTGACCACCCATTTCAATTTTCAAGGCTTACCCAACAAAGCCCACATTACATCATAATCAAAAATGTAAATCAAGAGACACCAAGACGTCAAAATAAGGGTAATGAACAGTGATTTATATACTACTTATGGTAATTTTGATTAAAATATGCAACCAGTTCTATTTGTGTGTATTTCTCACAAACAAACACGAAAATATGAAACCGAAATACTCATGATTAAATAGTCATTGCAACAAAAATCAGTGTGAAGAAGTAAAAGCAGAAGCAGCCAAATGCAAAGAGAAGGGAGAATATTGGTGACAATAAGGGGCATTTTAGGGTGTTTACCATGTGGGTTTTGCTTGTAGGTCTCATTTCTGCTTATATGCTTTTGCAAAATCAATTCTTTGGTGTACCGTGCTCTGCTGTTTGTTCCGCTCTCTAATGGCGGGGAAAGCTGACGGTGAAACTCCGATTAGCGAGAGATTCTGTTTAGGTCGGGACCCTGGTTGGGTGGGCTCGTCAATGTGAAAAGATTGTGGTTTTTTCTTTCTTTGTCAATTTACCATATGTAATTAATCCTTTTGCCGAAAAAGTTGAAAGTAATTTTCGTCATACAAAGACTCGAAGAGACGAAAAATCAGACCAATGCAAAAAAATATTCTAATGAACAACGTATTTGTGGTGTGATTTCATATTCAGTAGTTCAGGAGGAGAATATGGAGCACAATATTCTGAAACGTGCAACAACATACTACGCTTTTGATTAATAAATTATTACTGTGCCATGGGTCTCCATTGATCTTGCAATCTCTCAAATTTGCAGCAGAGTTCTGATTTTTTAATGGGTTCAGTCTCTCATGAGGGTCATTCTCATTCTCCTCCCTAGGGAGATTCGTCTTCCGAAACAATTTGCATGCAAACTTGCAAAGATACGTCATTTAGATAATTTTAATTGATATTATATAAATTCGATACCGATTCTCACATTTTGTAAGAGGTTTTTAAAACCTCACACAAAATAAATACATATAACAAAATATCACTAGAGCGTTGCACTAAAACTTACAATACCATTATGCAATAAAGTTCAAAACTATTATGCAATAAAGTCAAAGACATACAATGTCATTCCCATTTAATACAAATTGTTTGATAAATAAACATTTGTTTTCAGTAAGCATGAGGAGGTGGTTGAGGGAAATGAATTCTACATTGAAAGTTAATACTATGCTGCCGATGAGCAGAGTACACTGGTCCACCATGATCAATAGGGGCCACATCAATAAAAGAATGGGACTACAACTCATTTCACATTACCAGAGATCAGGTTTTATGGTAAGAAAAAGAAACTAAGAGCACCCAACTTATTTTAATTTGTAAACATAACCCGGTTGGTAAGCAAGTGATTTTCAACTTTTGGATGGAGCCCATGATGCAAGAGTGCATGAGAAGCAAAATAATAAATATAAAATCATGCCAAATTGATGCTCAATAATTAACCATAGCCAAAGGGAGTGCCAAATACTCATTAAATTAATTGACTAGCTAGCTAGCAGTACACTCAGATTAGATCTAATCTAATATACAATAACACCGAAAAGTAGCAGACATAAAGACAGATGCTTGTTCCATAGTCCCACTAGCAAGTAGCAACACCATCCTAAAGGAATCAAAAGCTCATATCCTTTTTCCAACATACAAACTTAGAAGGGTGAGGTTGAAGATACAACAAAACAAAAACTTAAGCAAGGCAAGGGCAAATGCTAGGCTGGTTGCCACTTAACCCTAAGATGAAACCTACAAATCAACAGCAGACTCACTCACATGGCATAGTTGTTTCTGCACATTGAAATCCAGTATCATCTGTGATATTATGATCCACAAACCCTACCCCACCTCACCCCATCTAAATTTCTTGTCAACCCCACCAAAGCATCATCAACCCTGAAATGAATAAGGTTAGGAAAGAAGAAAACAAACTAGTGTCCGTAAGTCCAATCCCCCCACTGTCGTCCGTGTTGATGCTTTGGCCCGATGGCCCTACGCCCGTGCCAATCCCTCCTAATACGCCCGGAGTTGCTGTGTATGGAGTGGTGCTTGTAGAACCAGTACCAGTTCCAGTGCCACTTGTGGTGCCACTACCAGTTGTCGGTGTAGTGGAACCAGTGCCGGTGGATGGGGTGGTGGAACCAGTGCCAGTGGATGGGGTCGTGGAACCAGTGCCAGTGGATGGGGTCGTGGAACCAGTGCCGGTGGACGGGGTCGTGGAACCAGTGCCGGTGGACGGGGTCGTGGTACCAGTGCCGGTGGATGGTGGGGTGGTACCAGTGCCAGTGGATGGTGTTCCCGAAGTTGGGGTAGTGCCTGAGGAGCTGAAGGACAAAAAAAACAACATTCAATCATAAGCCACAAACACTAGAAATGACCGAAAGCAAGCTGCAAAGACATGAGCATTAGAAGCATACTGAACGAATTTAAAGACGATACAAAAGTTCATAATTCGCAAGAAATTTACTGTCCTTTGATTATGTGGTGCATGAATGGAGACCATGTGGAATAAAGCTTATTCAACTTGCAAATCCAATAGCATCTATTTGGACTTTTCTCATACAATTATTCATAGGTCTTACCTCAGAATTATTTGAAATGGAATCATAGAAGATGCTATCATTCTTTTTTTTTTTTAATACCCAACACCATTTCATCAAGACTTACAAAATATGATGGTACATACTCAAACTTTTTATCCGTCAAAATCCACATTTCAAAGTATCATAAGTCATGTATATGGTCCATATAATGTTGGGCCATGAGAATTTTCAAACACAAGATATTAGATTTTGAAGAAAATCCGTCCATAAGAATGTACTGTAAAGGAACAAATGTGATATCGAACATGCAGTTGAGTATAGAGAAATGCTCAAACTGCGAGCTTGATCGTATTGAAAATAGTTAAAAAATACCAACAACATAGCGTTTGAAGTTATTCAAAGTTATGCATCGATCATCACGCCAATTCGCAGTGTCAAGTTTGATCCTATTGCCAAGATTAGGAATAAGATTTAAATTCATGCTTGAACAATAAAATTAATCTGTCCAACACAACAAGAACTATATGCTTTCAAGTCATTGTGTCCCTATTCCCATGTTTTGGAAAAAAAACCGACTCACTTAAGCTATTTGCAAAAGCTGATGCCATTGCAGAAGATGTTGAATCTCCATTAAAGATCAGGCACTTGTAGTGGATAATAAGGCAATTCTATCCTTAAATCCACCAAGTAACTAATATTGCTTAGGAGGTCATAATTGAACACATGAATCATACACCAACCAAAAGTCCACAAAGATAACCGGCATAATTTCAGTAGTTTTAAAGTATACCATCAAAGGTCATTCTGGAACGCTTTTGAAGCAAAAAAGCTTAAGTAATTTATATATGTATAACATTTTAAAATTTGAATGAAATCCATCAAAAGGTAGACAATAGTAATTTGGGGAAATTTAAAAAGAGGAAAACAAGATACAGAGGAGCAACAGTCATGCATACGTACCAGTAACGCAAAACTAAACCAAACCATTGCAAGAACAAAATAAAAAATAAAAAAAATAAAACCAAGGAAAAAATAAGCTCAAGGAAAAAATAAGCTCAGGGGAGCCTCCCAAAAAAATATGGAGTAAGACTATAAGGGCTCAACTTCAGAAAGCTGGTTCAAATCTCAAAATGTTTTGAGTATCCCAAGGCTTTGATGTAGCTTTTGAATCAAGAATACATGTTGTCCCACCACGAAAGTGTTACTATGCTTTTTGTGATGGACAAAATTTGCTCATCACAATGAGGACAAAAACCCTTCCACCACGAGTCTTAGTGGCCATACGTAATGTAAAATGGTCTAAAGCCAAGGGTCTATCTGTAATTGTCAGAGAAATTACCCTTTAGACTGTTCAATTCAACAAAGGCTTAACCTTTAGTTAAAAAGCATTGGATCCCAATTATTTGCAGCATCTTCTGTGAAATTGGACTGAGCTCCACTACCAATAAATGGGCAATGAGTCAGGGGCATCATGATGCAATTACAATAATAGTCTCTCCAATCTACTATTTTTAAAAAGATAAAGATAAATTAAAAATTGAGTGCAATAAATAAGTGCGAAAATCTAATTACCATGTAAAATAGGTCATTTTCTTACCCAAAAAATGAGAGTCAATTTGATTGAAAAAAGAAAAAGGAGCATATTGGATTTGGACGTTATATGTATAGAAACCTATCATTTGAAATTGAAGGTCATATTCACAAAGAAATCTGTTAAAGTAATTGTCATTGTTTGAAAAGAGGATAATTTAATATATATAAGCAAAAGTGATCATGGGAAAAATGCAATGTAAAAAAATTAAATCTAGCTCTTTGATTAATGGGCTCTCGATAACATAACAGAACTCAAAATGAAGCTAAAGTAAATGCAGATCTGCTCAGAAGTGTAACTACAGTTCTACTTGCTTTATCAAGAAAGCAAGTCCATTTGAATTTTGAGCCCTTCCCCAAATTTGAAACCCAGAGAGTGAAGCCGGTGGAGTGTCGGACATTAAAATGGCAGCATTTAAAAGATTCAGGCATCGGTAGGCAAAAAAAAAAAAGGGTCCAAAACCATACCTGGCGCTAGAAGGATAATTACAACCAGTTGTGCCTGTAAATCACCATGGAAAGAGTTAATAGCTTGATCTGAAATTACCTAAAAAGCAAAGGGGCCAATATGAGTTGCATTTGGGGGCTTACTCGGGTCAGAAGTAACAGGGGTTGCTGCGCCAGCAAAATCACAGGTGCCTTGACTTTGGCCCTTTTTCTGGAAATAGCTGTTGACAGCATAACTGCAGTGAGCTCTAACGGTGTTGGGGTTGTAGCAAACGCCATTTGGGTGTATGGGGTTGCAGTCAGCCCCAGCTCCGCAGGCATAGTCCAGTGCCCTCTGCAGGACTGTATCTCCTAGGCCGTCTTTGCAAACGCACCAATTGGCATCTGTTTAATAAAAATAGAAAATAAGTAAAAACAAAATAAATAGCAGAAATTGAAAAGGAAGGAGCTTTATTTTTCGATAAGAAAAGAAATACAAACTGATCCCCAAGAACAACCAAGATAAGGAAAGGAAGGGCCTTGCACAATAAAGATCAGATCTTTCTTTTGCATATAAACATTTAACACTAATAAAGGTAAGAAAATAGGGAGAACAAAAAATTACGACATAAAATGAAATGGTGAAGTGGCTTCAAATCTACAAAAATGGACACATTACTAGTGAGGAAAAATGTAATCTTTAAAAAAATCAGATGAATTTATAGGTTTTCTTAGAAGGTAAACATGAAGGAAGTACACACAAAATTAAAAAATACATATAAATTTGTGGATTTGAGCTCATATATGGGAATGACTTACTTGACTGGCCAGCCACGGCCAAGATTAACAGCGTAGCAAAAGCTAAAGCAGCCATTGATTGAAGAGAGTGGTGAGAGTATGGTCTGTTTGAAGTTTAACAGTTGTGCTTCAAGCAAGCTAAAGCTATCTCTGCGGCCAGAGAGAGAGAGTGAGAGAGACAAGAAGTGGTGTTGGGGAGTGTGAGAGAAAAGAGAGATGATTAATAATATCTACACACAAAAAAAGACTACTAACTGGTGATGCTTGTCCAAAAAAAAAAACTGGTGATGCAGACGGTGCGGTGATAGTGGCCTTGTGCTGTGTATGTGGTGTCGGCTTGCGGGTGCTTTTTTCTCTTTCTGCGGCTTGCTGTGTGTGTACCAGTTCTAGACCCTGGTTATATTTTCTCTTCCCTTCGTTTTTACTCTTGTATCGCGTTGCAAAGTGTAAAGGGTGCAGTAAATAAATTGACATTTGTAGAAGACGCATTTTCTTATAGCTCATTGCACGAATTCAAAATTAATGATTTGGGGTCAAAATTAAGCAACCCCTATGCTGATTATATGGATAACAATTTTTGACACGATTCAATATAAGACTCGAAATTTATACGAAATTTATCTGTATTAACTCACACGATTAAAATTTTGGGTCATTTTCGGGTCAACCCGTTATGACCTGTTTATTAAACGGGTAGATTTCAGGTCAACTTGTTAATCTGTATAATGACCTATTAACCCGTTTAATAAATGGGTAGATTTCGGGTTAACAGGTTAATCAGTATATTAGTTTATATATTGACCCATTTAATAAACGTGTTATTACTAACTCATATATCTACCTAAATATCTATTAAATATTATAATTTAAATAGGTTAAACATGTTAAACGGGTTAAACGGGTCAAACGGGTCATAAGTTAATTGAGTTTTGAGTATGATCTGTTTATTAAATGGGTTAAACGGGTTAAACGGGTCATTAACCGGTCGGGTTCGGGTAGGACATTCTTGACACGATTATTAAACAGGTCAGATTCGAGTTGGGCATAAATAGGTAAAACAGAATTCATGACACGACACGAACCCGACACGATACGACTCATTGCCACCCCTAGCTGACAATGAGTTTTATCGTGGAAGATTTGGATTGTATCATAAATTTTATTTTACACAAATATATCTAATTTAAATTTGACTATTTTAATAATTATATTAAGGGTATTTAATCTAACTTGTTAATAACTTAAATAACTCTTTTAATATAACTAAATACGTCATACTCGAAATACAATCCATTTAACCTATTTAACATATTTAAATTATAAAATTTAATAAGTATATATGTAGGTAAATAAGTAGATATATATAGTAATTGATATATTTATTTAACATGTTGATATATATATATTATTATACGAGTTAATATATTGACTCGAAATCTATTAATTTATTAAAAAGTTTAATATGTGCGAACAGGCTGACCCACAAATGATCCAAAATTTTAATCGTATTGATTTATAAGGATAAATTTCGTGTGATTTTTGAATCGTATATCGAATCATATAAAAAATTGTCGCCCTTAACTACATCCCAACAAAAAATAAGTCCATTTTTCATGTATAAGAACAACTTTTCGTATTTAGAAAATAAAATTGGTAAAGTGCAAATCAGACCACCAAACACAAAGGGGACTCCATTTCAATTATTTGAAGAGACAAAAATGTATAACAGATCTATTATTTTGTAAGATTTTGCGTACTCAACTTGTTATACTGAATGTTCATCACGTTTATATAAGGTTTTGAATATCATTTCGTATTAATTTAGAGTGCTTAATAATATTTTGGGATGTATGATTGCCTTTTTGTAGTAGTTTATAAGTTAAAATTTTAATAGAAAATTAAGTGAGAGTCTGATGAATGTATATTTTCAAATAGATTGAATTCTTATTTGATATATTAAAAAAAAAATTGGGACCAATTTGAAATCACTAACAAAGATAGGAGGATTTTATGTAATCGACCATAATTTATATTTTTATTATTTATTGGTTATTTACCGGAAAATTTATTTGTCAAAATAATTATAAGTTAAGGGTCCCACAATAATTTTTCTGTGTGTGTCCATATGATGTGTCTCTAATAACTTCTGTGATGCGGGCCATAGTTCATTACGAGAGGTACAGAGCATACAGCCCATTCCAATTCGATTCGTCCCGAAATTTCTTAAATTCACTACCTGGGCCCAAATCATAAAGCCCAAATCACTTCCCCTTACATAAAAGAACGAAACTCGGGTAATTGGATCCGACCCGTTTACAGTCCGCTTCGTTTACTTCCTGTCGTCCGCAAAGCCTATAGAAAAATAAACCAGAGACTCTTCAGACACCTGGAGTAACAAAGCGTCATTTGGCTTAAGAAGAATTAGGAAAGATGTTGGTTCAGCTTCCGCGGCTGACTAGTACTCTCAGAGAGCCGTTTGACGTAGACCAAGCCTATTTGCTGCGCAAGCAGATCCTTCAGAACCAGAACCGTCGCCAGTATTTCCTTTCAACCATTATTTTTTTTTTTTTTGTCTTGCCATCGTTCTTTTCTTACTGCTATGTTCTGTTTGGTTTCCAATAAAACGTAGGAAAATTGAATCATTGTAAGTAGGAATGGTAATTGATTGTTCCTTAACAGAAGAAACGTATGAGCGTGTGGTGATAACAAGATAATGTTCAAACAGATATTGCTGAAAAAAAGTAAGAATTATGTTCCTCAATAATTATTTTTTAATTTTATCAGATAAATATCAAATTAGTAATATAATGATTGCTGGTTCCTGATTGAATATAATATTTGCTAGCTTGAGGAGTCAATGTGCATTTGTATCTGGTAAGAATAGGTAATGCATATATCAAAAGCTAGTACATATAAAAACATGTACATTTGGATTTCTTTTGTTTTTTACCTTGATAAGTAAATTAAACTTAGTTTTTATTGTATTTAGTATTTAAAACTTGGGGTTCAAGGAGTCCATTATGTTCTTTCCTCCAGGATTACTATGAACACTTGTTCAAATTCCATTGCTGGTTCTTAGGTTTCTCAAGGTACCAACACATGCTGTTATAGACCAGGTTTACTCATTGAAGGGTAAAACCAATTCATTATAAAAGATATTTAAATTTGTCATACAGTCATATATATGAAAATTAAAGAATGTGGGGATCATGTCAAATGAGTGTCCACTGTTGTTTGATTTATTTATCTTGCATAATTTGGGAGATTTTTTTTTAGTTTTAACAATAATTATTGAGCAAAAGGAAACATAAAAACAGAACTTCAAGAATTTTGAGTGCATTTACTAATATTTAAACTGTAGGCTGGAAGTGCAAAAGCTACTTGGTCATGGCACTTCGGATGCTAACATGCAGAAAGTTGCCTCCCTAGCCCAAAGACTTTCTGGGATGCAGCTTAGTAGTGAGGTGTCCACACTTGTTTCAGAAAGGCCTGTAAATGGGACTATTGAGAATGCAAAATTTGGTGCGGACCTTGTTTTTCGTGCACCGGCTCGGTTTCTGGTGGATGTTTCTTTGGAGGATGGGGACTTATTGGGTGAGGAAAGCACTGGACTATCTTCTTCATATGATGAAGGATTATATAGTCACATTGATTGGAAGGATCATCATCCTGCTTCTGATGGACAAATCTTTAATTTGAGTTGGTTAAAAGGTTGATAAACTTCGGCGAAAAGAAGAAAAGCGACCTTGACGGGCAACAGAATCTGGCAATGATAGTGACCTGGCTTCTGTGAATTTTTCTTCTTTACTACAAGCAAGTGAGAGAAAAAATCCCGTCAATGATCTCTTAGGCTTTGGTGAAGGGCCCAACTCTTCAATTGTTAGTGCTCTTCCTCAAGGAACTGTGAGGAAACATCATAAGGGGTATGAGGAGGTCATTATTCCCCCAACACCACCATCAGGAATGAAGCCTGGAGAAAAGCTGGTAGCCATTTGCAGTTCTGATCATTCTACTTCATGTTTTAATTTTATTTTATTTATTAGTTCTCAATGATTTTGCGTAAATGATGGTGGTTGACGACTTATTAATATTAGGGACCTTTAGGAAATGCACCAGTGGCCACCAAGTGGGAAAATCTCCTTTGCTATTATTCTGAAGTACTAAGCATGTTTTTTCCTGTACGTGATGAATGGGATTTTACTATGTTTATGATATGAATCTAGTGTAGAAACCACAAACAGAGTATAACATAGAATTAAGGATTCTCACTTTAAACTTCTTTCTTAGAGAATATTGCCGCTATTCCTTTTAGAGGAAATCAACCGGAAAGAAAGTTTTCTTTTATTGCATTATTTGTGAACTTGGAAATGATATCAGAGTAAGCCTTATGTTGGCTTTTGGGCAAGCATCTATAAGTGGGATGGTCTAGCTTGTGATAGCTTATTGAAGCTTTCCTCATTCTTCCCAGTCCAGTGAAAGAAATATGTCCGAAAGCCTTCATCAATTTGCCTACGTTTTAGGCGAATTATATTGAGCATGACATTGTAGCTCAACGTAATTTTATGGAGTTTGTGATGCAATTGGAGTTCACCGGAAAATTGGATGTAGAATTTATGTATTTGCTGGTTGTTTAACAGATAGGATTGACATCTACCAACCATGATTTATTTTATTTTTCTGTTTACTATCGGATGTTTTCAGATTGCGATAGATGAGTTAGATGAATTTTCTCAAGCTGCTTTTCGTGGATACAAATCTCTAAATCGTATTCAGAGCCGCATATTTCAAACTGTTTATTACACGAATGAAAATATACTTGTAAGTTGTTTATTCTGCTGACTATGTGGATTTCAAACCATGGCACTGATAGTGTAGGTATGGCATTCTTGAATGTGATATCCATTTACTTGCAGGTTTGTGCTCCCACAGGAGCTGGAAAAACGAACATAGCTATGATTTCTATTCTACATGAGGTATGCAAATGATTGGCTATTCCTGGGTCCACCTTTTTGACAATCATTGTCACATATTCATACAGTTGATTAAATATTGTGTGGAGAGTACACAAATAATCAATTAGATGTTCTCGCTAGGGGTCCAACTCAACTGAAAACAATTCCTGTTCCATTAGCCTAGCTAAATTTTAGTAGGACGGCTTAGCGTCAGGAAAAGTAAGCAAGTTAATTTGGGTCCATTGCATAGTTTCTATGGCATGTGGGAAAGGCTGTATTGTCATATGAGCTGGGCAAGCATATATATTCTCAAGGAGAGTCAATGTCTTAAAGATATCAACTTGCGAAAAGCAAGGAAACTAAGCATTTGGTTGACTTAGTTAGCTAACTCCTTTTAAGCTATGGCCCTATGGGGCTACTATCGTGCTACTTATAGTACTGCTCAAGTTAATTTAATCTCAGTTCTCTAAGTATTTACTGTAGTATATGATCTATTTTGAGATTTAGATACTGAGTAGGCATTTGGTGGCAGATTGGACAGCACTTCAAAGATGGCTATTTGCATAAAGATGAATTTAAGATAGTTTATGTTGCACCTATGAAGGTATCCACTCTTTATTACGCTCTTCAATATATTTATTTTTCTGAGTGGGTGGGTAGTGGGAATTGAAATAGTGGCATGAAACTTATTATCGTGATCTTGTAGGCATTAGCTTCAGAAGTCACATCAACTTTTAGCCATCGCTTATCTCCGTTGAATATGACTGTAAGAGAACTCATTGGAGACATGCAACTCTCTAAGAATGAACTTGAAGAAGCTCAGGTAACTTTTGTCAAAGTTTGCATGTTCGCTATGCTGTTGTCACGTGCATTAAAAAACCTAATGTTTTCACTGTTACCAAAACACCTGAAGAGCTTCATTTTCTTGTTATGCAGATGATAGTTACAACACCTGAGAAATGGGATGTCATTACTTGCAAGAGCAGTGACATGTCACTTGCAGTACTGGTGAAGCTCCTTATTATTGATGAGGTGCATCTATTGAATGATGATAGAGGCCCTGTAATTGAGGCACTAGTTGCTCGAACTTTGCGCCAGGTAAATTTCTAGTGAATAATTGTTCTTGGTCTCTTGCTGTTTAATAATCAAATCACAGTATTAAATTTGTTGAGAATATGTGTACAGTTGCAACTTGTGCGTGTGAAGGTTGGATAGACACTATCTGTTTCTTTTTGCTTTCAGTCTTAATGTTTCAGCTTCTGATATTTGATTAATATTAAAGGGAAAGTTTGGTTTTTGTTTACCATACTTCGAAACGCTTATATATACTTACAGTGTATACATATCTATTGTTGTTGTACATCCCTGTTTCATTATGTTGATTTTTTTGGTAGGAACATGCACTTTTTTTTGTTTTAGTTAGAGAACCAATAGACCCAAAAACTTTATCTGAGAACGAACCAACGACACAAAAAAGCTTATCCTTCAGATGCAGTCCCTTCTTGCATGTGAAGATGCAGACAAAGAGAAGCAACTTGCAAATTACGAGGCTGTAAAGATGGGAGGTGTTGAACCCCTGACCCTCTCACATTATACCTCCATTAGATGTCAAATCCTTAGCTGTTAGAGATTACACCAACAATATATGTCAAACAAATACAGTTAAACCCCTATGATCTAATAGCCTTGGGGCCAACAAATTCTATTAATTTAGTGAGATATTAATTAATGGAAATGTTCATATCGAGCCCATTTTGCAAAAAGAGGCTTTCAAAGTGATGATAACATTGAATAATTTTTTGTTGCAATATGAGAAAACCACACCAGAACTTCATACCTTTTTAAGAAAACTTAGAGATGTGGTCTACGGTGCCGTCAATTTCAAGAATAGACAAACAATGATTGAGTCTAATTTTAGAAAGGCCTAGTAGTTGAATCATAAGTACTATGATCAAGAAATTATTAATTCATATATTACATGGGACCTATGCGAAATTTTATAATGTATTAAGCGAATTATTAATTTAACACATTATCCCCAAGTCGGACTGGCCGAAAATATTTTTTAGTCGAGGTTATTAATTTATCGGGGTTCTACTGTAGTTATAACTTATAAATTGATTTGAAAGGTGTATTATGAATAAGTCATCTATCATATTTTTTATTTTTTTTGTACACGGTATTGACCAGATTCTTATTGTGGGCAGTGTGTGTGGAGGATAGCATCAGATTCTTATCGGGGTTCTACTGTAGTTATAACTTATAAAGTGATAGCATCAGGTTTCTGTTTGTTACATGTTTCTTCTTTTGTTATGATGGGCTGCAAAAATTTAGTTGCTTAAGATCTTTTGTTTTCTTGCTGGGTTTTCTATAATCTGTGTGGCAGGTGGAGTCTACTCAGACAATGATACACATTGTGGGCCTTTCAGCCACCCTACCCAACTACTTAGAGGTTTCTTGGCCACTTGATGATATAATGATCTGTGTTTTTTGCCTTTAAATTCCATAAAGCTTCTTTTATTTAGTTCTTAATGTGAATTCTTCTTTTACGACCACCCAGGTTGCACAGTTTCTAAGAGTGAATCCAGATGCAGGACTCTTCTTCTTTGATTCTAGCTATAGACCTGTGCCCCTCGCACAACAGTACATTGGTATTAGTGAGAAGAACTTTGCAGCCCGGAATGAATTGCTGAATGAGATATGCTACAAGAAGGTCTCTTCTTCCTGATGGGCTGTCCTTTGCTTGATGTAAGTACTTGGATGATTATTAACTGATTGATACTTCTTCCAGGTTGTTGAATCTCTCAGGCAAGGTTATCAGGCAATGGTATTTGTATAAGGTATGGAATTTTCTGTTTATTGAATTAATTCCGTACAGAGTAGCAGATTTATACAGGAAATAGAGAGAGTCCTAACTAGGTAAGAACTAGGAGAGTCCTAACTAGGCAATATACATCCTAGGTAAGTTTATTTACTAAGGAAGAACAGATATTAAGGAGGAGATTGATCTGCAATCTCCTCCGTTAGTTGGGATTCCTTAACACGCCCCCTCAAGTAGGTGGAGCCATCAGTGACACCTATCTTGTCACGTAAGAGCTGGAAGCGAGGTCTTGGTAAGGGCTTGGTGAGGGCATCGGCAAGCTGATCATCGGTGGCCATATGAGAGACAGTGAGTAGGCCACGCGAGACATGGTCCCGGACAAATTGAAAATCAATGTCCACGTGTTTCATGCGTGAGTGCAGGGCTGGATTGACACAATAGAAGGTTGTGCCAATGTTGTTGCAAGAGATGTTGGGTGGACCCGAGAGGGAAAGGCCAAGCTCTTTCAGGAGAGACTGGACCCAAACCAGCTCTGCTGCAGTAGAAGCAACAGCTCTGTATTCTACTTCGGTAGATGATCTGGAGACGGACTTCTACTTGCGGGAGCTCCAAGAGATGAGGTTACCACCTAGATAGACTAAATAGGCAGTGGTGGACTTCTAGTCATCACGATCGGCGGCCCAATCAGCATCAGAAAAGGCGGCAATGTTGTGAAAAGCATGAGACACAACCTTGAGTTCATGAGTGGACTTCTGGTGAAGATGCAGGCCGAAGCGGATGGTGCCTCTGAGGTATCTGAGCACTCGTTTGAGGGCCTGCCAATGGAGGTCAGTGGGTGCATGCATAAATTGAGAGAGCTTGTTGGTGGCATAGGAAACATCAGGCCGAGTGAGACTTAGATATTGGAGGCTTCCAATGATGCGGCGAAAGAGCGTAGAGTCAGCTGGGGGTGAACCATCTTGGATGGTTAAAGGAGGAGAGACGGCTAGGGGAGTGGGAACTGGTTTGGCACCCTCCATATGGGCCATGGTGAGGACGTCATGGATGTAACGGTGCTGAGAGAGGAACATGCCCATGGGAGTGGGCAGAACTTCCACTCCTAGAAAATAGTGGAGGGGGGCCAAGATCCTTCACAGAAAACCGGGCTGCCAGCCGGTGGATGAAGGTGGTGAGGAGCTGAGGTGCATTGCCGGTAAGAATCAGGTCATCCACATAGACCAGAAAATAGGGTACCTGAGAGCCCTGTTTAAGCACAAATAGAGAGGCATCAGATAGAACAGTGGCAAAGCCCTGTTGGAGTAGAAAACCTTGTAGTTCCTGGTACCAGGCCCGTGGGGCCTGTTTGAGACCATAACTTTCGGAGCTTGTACACATAGTTGGGTGTGTGAGGATCAACAAAACCCTTCGGCTGTGCCATGTAGACATCCTCATTTAGGGTGCCCTGGAGAAAAGCATTGACTGTAATGGGGGCAGCAGGGGAGGGGTTGGCACGGGTGGAGGCAAGTTCATGCTGGACAAGCATGTCATGGAGGTTTTCGAAAGAGACAGATGTGTCCCGGGACCAGACAGCAGCAGCAATATCTTTGAACTTAGTGCCTACACCGTTCAAAACGTGTAGGAGGAGGTCGTCATCAGAAAGAGGTGTGTCGATGGCGGCCAGTTCATCAACAAGAACCCGAACCTCCTGGAGGTAATCAGATACTGGACGGCCATTCTGTCGAAGGAGGGTCAGCCGCTCCTTGAGACCAAGAACACGGGCTCTGGCCTTGCTGGCATAGAGACACCGTGACGATGCGACAATGTGACGATGTCGCCGTTTAGCGACACCGTTATGTTGAGGTGTGTGGGGAGGGGTTAGGAGATGTTTAATTCCGTGGGTGGCAAGAAATGGTTTCAGTTTGATGAACTCACCACCGCCATCAGTATAAAGGGAGGTGATGGAGTGCTGGAAATATTTTTCAACCAGAGTTTTGAAGTCCTGAAAAGTGGAATAGACATCTGATTTTTTGCGTAATGGGTACAGCCAGGTGTATTTAGTAAAATGGTCAACAAAAATCACATAGTATGAAAAACCATCCACAGATGTGTAAGGAGCAGGACCCCAAACATCGCTGTAAAGTAATTGTAAGGGACGGGTTGATTTAAGAGATGAAACACCAAATGGAAGGCGGTGGCTTTTATTGCATAAACAGGAAGTACAAACTGACTCAAGATGTTTAGGAGACACAAAAATGGAAGACTGACTAAGGACACTTTGGAGAACTTTAGAGCTGGGATGGCCCAAACGACGATGGCACAGATTGGGAGAAATCACCACACCCACCAGAGCTTGAGGTCTTTGAAGGGAGGAGGAGGACCACTCATAGACACCATTCCTACTCGGGCCTCGAAGGAGAACCGCCCCCGTGCTGAGATCCTTCACAAGGAAAAAAGTTGGAAACAGTTCAATGGAGGTGTTATTTTGATGATTAAACTGAGAAATGGAAATCAGATTATTGGTCATGGCAGGGGCACAAAGAACATTTTTAAGAGTAAAGGAAGAGGGAGTGGGTGTGGGGAAAGAGACAGAACCGGTGTGGGAGATACCAAGTCCCAAACCATTACCTATGATGATTTCGTCCGGGCCATGGTACTGCTGGGCATCAGAAAGATTTTGGATGTTACCAGTGACATGGTGTGAGGCACCAGAGTCCAAAATCCAGGTTGGAGAGGGGGCCTGCAGGGTAGAGTTGACCACGGGAGGAGTGTGAGCAGGGTACTGAAGTTGTGGACAGCGTTTGGCGCTGTGTCCCTGAGTTCCACACCACTGGCAGAAGCCACGGTAGCCAGTGGGAGGATTGGGGGAACGCTGGCCGTTGCCCGAGCTGCTGGAAGAGGAGAACCGGTGGCCAGAATGGCGGGGAGCGCCGTGAGTGAGTTGTTGAGGGCGGCCACTGTTAGGGGTGGAAGCAGCTCGGGGTGAGGGATATCGGCGAGTATGGTGGGAGACATTGGCAGTAATAGCCGAAGAAGGGGGTGTGCTGTCACGGTTAGTGGCTTCCTCATGCTGGACAAGCATATCATGTAAGTTCTCAAAGGACACAGCAGTGTCCCTGGACCGGACAGCAGCAGTGATGTCCTTAAATTGAGGGCTTACCCCGTTGAGAACATAAAGGAGTAGGTCATCATCTGCAAGGGGGGTGTCAATTGCAGCAAGTTTGTCAGAGATGAGGCGAACTTCCAGCAAGTAATCAGAGACAGGCCGTTCACCACGGCGAAGGAGATGGAGACGCTCCTTAAGGCCAAGAACACGGCCACGGGCCTTGCTGGCATAGATGTGGGTAAGACGCTGCCAAGCAGCAGCAGAGGTGGGGGCAGCGACAATAAGAGTGATAACCTGAGGGGAGACAGAGGCGAGGATGCCGTGGAGGAGGAGTTGGTCCTGGCATAGCCAGAAGGCACGCTGCGCAGGCTCAGTTTCAGGGGGGCAGGGATGAGAGCCATCCACAAACCCCATGAGATCATACCCACGGAGAAGGGCATGAAATTGGACACGCCAAGGAAAATAATTGTTGGATGTGAGCTTGACAGGAAGCTGGGCTGCAGCATTGATAGTAATGAGGGAGGGCGGAAGGGCAGGGTCGACGGCGGGATGTGGTGGTGGTGGTGGTAGAGAGGTAGCCGAGGCAGGGTTGGGTGGGGCGGCCATGGAAACTGAGAATTTAGGAATTAGGGTTTTGTTTTTTTTTTTTACTCGGTGGAGTTGGAGGCTCTGATACCATAAAAGGTATAGATAAACAAATTTCTGTTTGTGTTTTGATTGAATAACTTGTTTACAGTAGTGCCCTATTTATACAGAGAATAACAGAGTCCTAACTAGGTATATACAAGTGGAGTCCTAACTAGGTATGTAGTGGTAGAGACTAACTAGGAAAGAAATACAGTAGGAAGGAATTGAATACAATAGGAAGGAATCAAGATTGATTCCTGTAGAGATTGGAGCAGCCGAATCAGGAAGGAGGTTTCTCAATCTCCTGTGATTCGGCAGGGTCCTTAATAGAGGCGACCCTAGGCATCAGCGGAGGTCGTGGCGGCAGCAATGAGAGTGATCACCTGCGGAGAGACAGACGCCAAGATGGCGTGGAGGAGAAGCTGGTCTTGATGGAACCAAAAGGCTCGCTGGGCTGGTTCGGTGGGAGGAGGACAGGGACAGGTACCGTCCACATAGCTCATAAGGGCGTATCCATGAAGGAGAGCATGGAATTGTGTGCGCCAGGGGAAGAAGGTGGTGGCTGTGAGTTTGACAGGGAGTTGAGCAGCGGTGTTAATGGTGATGAGGGAGGGGAGGGCAGGTACTGTATCAGTGGGTGGTGGGGGATTAGGGTTAAGAGTGGCGGCTGCGGCAGTTGAGCCGCAGCGGCGGCGGCAGTGGGTTGTGCAGCCATGAGTTAGGGTTTACGGTTTTGTTTTCTGGGGTTGCTCGGTGGAGCTTTTACAACTCTGATACCATATAAGGTATGGAATTTTCTGTTTATTGAATTAATTCACAAAGTGTACAGAGTAGCAGATTTATACAGGAAATAGAGAGAGTCCTAACTAGGTAAGAACTAGGAGAGTCCTAACTAGGCAATATACATCCTAGGTAAGTTTATATACTAAGGAAGAACAGATATTAAGGAGGAGATTGATCTGCAATCTCCTCCGTTAGCTGGGATTCCTTAACAATTTGTTCATTCTCGAAAGGATACAGCAAAAACAGCACAAATTTTTTTATAACTTTATATTTCATCTAAATTTTTTGGGTTTTATATTTGGTGTGAATTTCTTTTGTGCAAATGTTAATAATATACTAGTCATGCAGACTTTGTCAATGAGGAAGCTTCAGTTGGTTTTTAGTGAAATTGCATTAGCTGGACCTGTACGAGTCTTTGCAAGTTATGATATTAGTTACATGACTGCCTTGATTTTTTGATAATATGTTTTCTTTGGACTATATATGTTCCATTTCTTTCCTCCTATATTGTTTCTGGGACAATTTGCCATAAAGAGGATGCTTTGCATTATCTTACCTGGACATATTTATTCCGTAGACTGGTATGGCTCTTTTCTATTTAAAAAAGAAACACGAACTTCGAACTATGCACCCATCTGTATATCCAAAGCATTTTTCATTGCTGTTGTGACAATGGATGCACTTTGATCTTGTACCTTAAGTATGATCAAGACCAAGTTAAAAGTCTTTGATGCTTATTAATTTTTGGTCTTTAGTATTTGATTTACTGAGCTTGCCTGTAAAAGATCTTATGGGAACACAACTTGGTGTAGATGTTTAATCCAGATTACTATGGCTTGGAGAATACAGAATCCGAATTTCTGAGCTCTTACTTGTCTAGGTAATAACATCTTCAATTCTCATCGTTTCTTTTCTTTTATCAGAATGTGCCTTTCTCTTCCAGTGGCATTGCTTTCATTACTTACTATTTAGTTTTACTTTGGCAGCTTGGTGCAAAACACATTTGAGGATCTGGAAGACAGTGGATGCATCAAGATGAATGAAGATGATGTGGAGCCAATGATGCTGGGTTCAATAGCATCTCAGTATTACCTTAGCTACATGACTGTATCAATGTTTGGTTCAAACATAAGTTTGGATACACCACTTGAAGTAAGAAATGGTTCTTGTAGATTTTATTCAGTGTTCTAATGTCTCACTTACTTTTTTGTACAACGTTATGCTTAAAAAGGTTTTATAGGTATTCTTGCATATCCTATCTGCTGCTTTTGAATATAATGAACTTCCTGTGCGGCATAACGAGGTAAGTTTATGGTTACTTGGTCTATCGCTTTGTTTTTGTACTCGTAAGGAAGCACATGCTTGAATGACCAGATGTATTAACAGTGGATCCTTCTGAAAGTTGAGACGGCTTAAAACTAACATTTTACTGTTCACTATTGAACCATTATTTTGTGAGCAAAGTGTTAACCATCCTATATATTAGATAGGGACTTTTAAGATTGGCCTGGTTGTCAGTGAGATTTTGGGGAGCGAGGGACTTCTAATTTCTGTAAAAAAAATAAGATATTAAGTGTGCCATTTTCACTTATTTCTATTAAGAAAAAGAAGTCGGAATCATTTTGTAATGTCTTGCAACAACTGGAAGGAATAACTAATACCGCTCATATGGAATCCTTCCTGTATACAATTTGCCAACTAACATAAGTTTTTCTTTGCGTACCACAAGAGGACGTTAAGCTCTACTTGGAACCATAGTGAATTCTTTTTTTTATACTAGTCCTACCCTTTGTTATTGAGACAATTAAAAATTGAATCAATAATATTGAAAGAATATGAAATATATATATCTTTATAAATAAATAACTAAATATAATCCTTGATAATAGGAGAACTACAATGAAGCATTGTCTCAGAGCGTTCGATATAAAGTGGATAGGGACCGCTTAGATGATCCACATGTTAAAGCCAATCTACTACTTCAGGTAAGAAGTACATCCAACTATATATTCTTCATTATAAAAACTTTATATTGTACTCTTTTCCTCTTAATTCTTTCAATGTCTTATTCTTGTACCATGCATGAATATTGCATTCAGGCACATTTCTCGCAGTTAGAAATGCCAATCAGTGATTACATTACAGACTTGAAGTCAGTAATGGATCAAAGTATTCAGATCATCCAGGCCATGATAGATATATGTGCCAACAGCGGGTGGCTCTCAAGCTCAATTACTTGCATGCATCTGCTGCAAATGGTCATGCAGGTATTCTTTTACTATTCCGATCTCTCGTTTTTTGAAATAAACAGAAAAGTGTACTTCCCCAGATTAAAAGAGGATTGCAACTTGGCAATGGAATTATGCTTTGTTCATATTATGACATTCTATACCCAGCATATTAGTTGATTAGCTAGACAGGTTAATTGGTGATATTGAACATCTGCGAGTTCTATTATTCCATACCTCTTTCCTGTATTTTTTCCTTCCCTTCATTTTCGAAGAGAAGGTCCCCTTTTCTTTTCTTTTCTATGTGACGGTACAAAATTCAGGGCCATCTGAGCAGGACTCGGCTCTAGTTTAATTCTGCATATGCAAGATTATTTGGCCTGTGGATGGATTGGTTGTGAAAGGCCCATAGAACATGATAAATTATAAATTACTAATATGTTATTAAAAGGGGAACATTGAAATTTAACCATATCTTTGTCTGTAAGGTGAATGTATACTTGCATTTATATGGTAGTTTAGTTTTTTTCTGGGGATGAAGGGGGAAGCTTAGGTTTAATCGTCCTTTCGAACAGTTAATCTATGACTCAGACACTTGTTTTTCCTTAGAAGGGTAGATTTTCACCTCCCACCCTCTGCTCATTTGTTTTGGGTTTTTTTCAGGGATTGTGGTTTGATGTGGATTCTTCATTATGGATGATGCCATGCATGACTGTCAAGCTTGCAGATTTGCTAAGCAGGAAAGGAATATTTAGCATACAGCAACTATTGGATCTTCCCAGGGCAACTCTGCAGACCATGGTTGGAAATTTTGCTTCAAAATTGAATCAGGTACGAACATCTAAGATAGTTGACTCAGCTGACTAACCCAGATGTCAAGATGTAATACAACCGCACAGTTGCTTTCGGTTCTCTTATTGACCTCGAGGCATAAAAACTAATTCTGTAGTTGGTTTTTTGTTGTTCTAGGATCTGCATCATTTTATATATATATTCTTTAAACATCAGATTGGTGAAGACGAATTACAGGCAAACCAAATCAAGAGCGTTTACCCCGCGCTTCCCTAAGGTAAAGAAATCCTCCTCGCTCCTCTAAAGTAGTAAATGATAAACCAAGCCGAGCTTCATATTCCTTTTTACAGGTGAAAAGCGAAGCATGGTGGTTGGTCCTTGGGAACACCTCAACATCGGAACTATATGCTCTGAAAAGAGTATCTTTCTCGGATCACTTGGTTACTCACATGGAGTTACCGTCCGCTCCTGCTACCTCCCAGGTACGACGTTTCACTCCGATCATTTTGTCGTACAAAGAGGGTTTGTCGATACCTTCAAATTGAACTTTGCCTTGCTTTGCTTGTTAACATTATCTCACCCTATTTTTCAGGGGATGAAATTGCTCTTAATTTCCGATTGTTATCTGGGCTTTGAACAAGAGCACTCTCTTTCAGAACTTATGGAATGCCAGTAATCGTAGTAGATAATAGTAAATATTTTGGACCTTCATGGTGCACATATATATATATATATAGTTATTTTTTATCTTTTAATTTTATGGCAATATATATGTATGTATATATATATATATACACACAGCACATATATAAGTCTCAACTAGATTGTGTAAAGTATCTACTTTGTTTTTGCCTACTAGACCTATGACGCGCCCTCTTACTGTTCGTATACCGCTAGCTTTTCAATTATGTTCGGCTTTAATTAGGAACATAATTACATGATGTTTTATTTTTTAAACGTAAATTATATTTTATCAGGACAATGCTATTTGAACTTTCGAAATTAACCATATTTAATGACCATGTTGATGTGTCAATCAATGAATGGTCTAATATAAATATAAAATAATTTCATTTATTAAAATAATATCATTCATTGATTGGCACATCAACATGGTCACTAAATGTAGTCAATTTAGAGGGTCCAAATAGCATTATTCATTTTATTATCATGTAATTTATTTTACGTTAGTGAAATTATACATGTATTTTAAAATATTTTACTTTACTATCATATACTTTTAAAAATATTACACATTGATTCTTTCGTCATTTTTGTTTTGTTTTTCCTTTAACCAATTGTTGATATGGAGTGAATTTCAGTAATTAATTATTTTTAATTTATTTTATGCTAAAATGAAAGTGTTGATATCGAGTGGATTTCAGAAATTAATTATTTTTTAATTTATTTTATACTGAAATTGAAGTATTTAAATTTATAAAATGCATCTGAAAATATCAAAATTGGAGAGATTTGAGAGAAGATTTTTAATTGGTTTGTGACGTTTTAAAATGCGACTATTTGATGTAAATTGATAATTATATTTTTTAATTGAATTAAATAATAGTTAATTAGTGGAATTAATACACTACATTAATACAAAATTGAAAAGAAAATATGAAAAAATGACGGAGAGTAAGATGTTATTTTTTTAAAGTATAGGATAATAGAGTGAAATATTTTATAGTGTTATCTTGTGTAAATTGCAGGATAATAATGGTCAATTTGCCTTTTTATTTTATGTATTACAATCTAGAGGCTAACAACATGAGAAATATGTCTAATATTAACGGATATTCACATTTATTATAATTTCATGTGACAGTTTTGGATACACGCAAAACTTCTTAGCATCTATTACTAGAGTATTCTTATGGGAGGGTCTGTTGGCAGCGACAGAGCTTCTATTTTTACGGGTCGCCTGCTAGGTTGGAGGTTGGCCGACCCCCTCCCAACTTGAACCTTGGCCTGTTCCTTATTTAGCTTTGCAAAAGTCCACAGAATTTAAGGTAATGTGAGACATAACGATACTTTTAAAAGACATTGGTCCTAAAACACAGGTTACATTTTTTGCATCTTAAATCGGTATATTTTGCATCCAACGTTGGAAAATCGATCAGGTTAAGACTTATAATTAAGAGCAACATAGGATTGAAAGGAAACACCAGTCACCATCGCCTACATATTACATATTACAGTGACATTTACAATTATGTGAACATCCATCGTCTACTTTACCCACCTACAAATTGCAAAATTTATAAGTTTAATCAATTTACAATGTATATACAAAACGAAGGCCTTTCTTCCATGTTTTTTCAGTACAAACTAATTTATTGATGGACTAATCCGAAAGAACATCAAAGAACCGAGGCAACCATCTCTCGGCCGAATTCTCCCATTCACAAGTTGCCAATATGGACTAGTCCCAATCCGCATCAAAGAACCCGGCATCCTTCATCTCAGAGTAATATGCATTTTCCAGAAGAAAACTTTCTTCCTGTAAACATCACAATGTTATTACCACCTCAGCACGAGGTATTCGAAACAAGAATATGTTGTTTAACGATGTGTGGAGAATGATCACCTGGAAAAAATCAGCTAGGAAAATTACATATAGAAAGGGAAGATAGAGAGAGTGGTAGCATATATCGGTGAAATTGTACAACCTGCAGGATATAAACAACTCAAAATTATAACTGCAAAAACTTTAAGCTGATAACTTTTGTCATAATTCCATCTTTAACTTAATTTTTGAGTACCAGATGCCAAAACCAGCTCCAAGTCCAGCAAGTGCGCAAGAAAATGATGCCACAGCGCTGAGTACAAACATTACGATAATGTAGTTGTAGAATGCTGGTCTGGCTGCATAAGACGAGAAGACAACCACGTTGAATCACTTAAAAGTTTAGCGGGAAGCAATATGGTGGTAGGATCAGAAATGCACTCACGAGGTAACTTCTCTCTCCATTTTGAGAAATGCACAAACAATATGAAGCCATAAACTGCGGTGAGTAATAAATTGTGGAAGAGCCACAAGCCCCACTTCACTCCACGTGTACTTCCAATGCTAACAATAAACAGTGGGACTCCAAATCCAAATACATAGATTGCCTGAAAGTGAAGAAGGCTTATTACAACCCTACTAATCGATGAAAAAGATAGTTCGAGCACAAGTGCATAGGTCTAAAGTGGAAGACATTACATACGGTTACAAAAACGAGAATGGACTTGGAAATAGAAAGAATTGTAAACCATTAATAACTAGAATTTGTATTGTCGTACTAACAAAAACCCTAAAAAACATTAGACCTCTTCAATGACCCAAAGCAAAGTTTTGGTCAAGACATAAGACAAAAATGGCAGACAATAATTGTCAAAGCTATTAATAACTGGAATTCATCAAATTCTTCCCCAAAAAAGAATCTAGACATCTTCAATGACCATTGCAACAGGCAAGCCATGGTAGGCCTTGGAAGGTAAACGCTGAATTACTCAATTTACCACTGCAGGAATAGCATATTTGCTCAAAGATATGAAATTCTAGCACATTATTAAGATACGAAATCCTAGCACATTATTAAGAAACAAAATTTGCTATCTCATTGATGAGTAATCATATCAATCTCATAATTCATAAATGCAAAGTCGAATAGGAAGATCCCATAAACACATAAAGACCTACTGAAATCAAAATTAACTACGGACGATTAAGCTGAAACCACAATATGCATATACCCAATTGATCTCATTCTAAAGAGAGACATTACCTTGAGCAGCATGTCTACACCAACAACAATCCCTGAGACAAGAAAAGTACGAGCTAAAGCTTCAACCCCACTGGCATAATTGTCCTGCAGTAAAAACCCCACCAAGCTAATCTCCAAGCACAGTATTGCAGACGCCGTGAACAGCGATAATAGATTCCAAGCAACCTCCTTTCCGGCTGAGCATTGCCAAGCCTGCATCGACCCACAATCAAACATCAATCACAATCCCAAACTGCAACACCCACAACACCTAAAAACTAAAACTAAAAAATCAACAAACCTGAAGAGAGCACCAGGCGAGGTTAAGAAGGCTTGCGGTCCAGAGGAGAGCATAATAGGAGATCATGATATAAGACCCCACATTGGAGAGCTTACTGACGTTCTTCTTGGCGTTCCACGCCAAGTACACCAGGAAAACGAACGAGGGAACAACCAGAACGGCGACGTACCAGATTCCATGGCACTCCGGCTGGCCGACGACGGAAAATATGTGATCTTGACCTTCGATTGTAGCTGGAATGGTGGGGATCGGCGACTTGACCGAGGTGTTCAAGTGTTCTTGAAGATTCGGTACCATTTCTCCGGGAATCAGATTGGATTTAGGGACAAAACCCTCATTTGGACGGCTCAGATTGAAACTGGAAACGTTCGCATTTGTTTAGGCTTCAGATAGAGTTCGTTGTTTTCGCTCCTTTCGCTTGTTGTTGAGAACAGAAGCTCGCACTCGGTTACTTTGTAGTTGGTATTGGAAAAAAGGAAATATTATGTTTTTGGTCCCAGAGTTTGATGCATTTTGCACTTTCGTCCCCATTATTTTTTTCGGCAGTTTCTTTTACAGTTCAATTTTCATAAAAGGTAAGATTAATATTCAATTTGCACTTCCAATATTTATTATTTTTTTTACTTTTTTTTTTTCATTTATGTAGATAGAGTTTACGATAATTATTTGGAATGACAAGCTCGCTCATAATTTTTTTTTACATAAATTCGTAGTTTAGGATTTAATTTTAAGAATAAATATTGTATTATAGGTCAAAAGATAGTAGTATAGAGTAAAGTGGCATGAGATTTCAAGGATACTTTGAGTAAAGTGGAAAATACAAACACCTTTTCATTAGACAAGGGATAGTAAACATTACTTGTTTGGACTAAAAATCAAAACTTATTACGATAGTACCACTAATTCTATTTAACTTACAAACTAGACTTTAGAAACATCACAATAAAATTCCAAACATCGCATTAAAATTACCATCATACCCGCAACACAAGAATTCAAGATTGTGACGTTGCATTATATGCACGTGGGTTTAGCCTTGTACGTGGGTGCAACACTAAAGGTGCGGCTCGCTGTAGGGTGAGCCCATAGGCCTCGTCCATGTTCAATTTCTCAGGGGTCAGCCCATCAGGCAACGCCCAATCAAAAGAATGTACCAGGGTCGCAGTCATCAGATGGACCATCCTCAGGCCCAAGCTCATCCCAGCGCATATCCTTCGCCCAGCACCAAATGGGATCACTTCAAAATCATTCCCTCTGACGTCAACGTTGGGCTTCTCGCCGCCCGGCAGGAATCTCTCGGGCCTGAACTCTAACGGTTCGTTCCATTGCTCCGGGTCACGCGCTATGGCCCAAACGTTGACCAAGAGCGTGGCGCCCTTGGGAATATGGTAGCCGTTGATTTCGCAACTTTCGGAGGCCATCCGGGGGAGGGAGAGCGGGGTGGACGGGTGCAACCGGAAAGTTTCCTTGACCACAGCCTGGAGGTAGGTCAAGTTGGGGAGGTCCGATTCGGTCACGAGCCGGTCTCGGCCCACAACTTGGTCAAGCTCTTGCTGGACTTGGGCTAGAATCTTGGGGTGGCGAAGGAGTTCAGCTATGGCCCATTCCACTGTGCTTGATGACGTGTCAGTACCCGCTGTGAACATATTCTGTAATCAAACGGTTATGAATCAGTCAAACGGTTAAAAGAAAAACATATTAATGAAGTTATGAATTTTAATATCAAACATGATTAGAGCATATAATTTACTATTTATTTGGACCCACTTGAATTACCAATAAATAAATAACTACATTTTTAGTCTACATTTTTTCGCTTTGAAGTTTAGCATTTAGTTATTAAAAGCATAATAAAATTTTAACATTTTATCTTCTTTTTTTTTAATTTTTTTTTTTGTGGCAGGATTTTTATCTACTTAAATTAAAAGATAAAATCCAATCCTAACACCACGTAAATTTGCTTTTCAGAAATTAGGAAGTTAAAAATGATTAAGGAGAGAGAAAGCAAAGATGAGGTGGGGCCTACCAAAAGCAGAGCTTTAATCTCAGTGTCTGTTAGCTTTTCGTCGTCATCAGCGCTCTCCTTGAGTGACAGTAGAGTAGTTAACATGTCCACATGTTCACCTGGTCTGCTCCTTTTGTGGTCTTCAACAATGGCGGTCAAAAATGCGTCAAACCTCTTGTGCAGCCTCTTCATCTTTCCGGCTACCCCCTGCAAGTCCAGCCACTCTAAAGACGGAATAAAGTCTCCGATGTTGAACACTCCGGCCAACACCATGATCTCTACCACCATCTCCTTGAACTCGTCGGCTTTCGCATCCCCGACGCCGGTGCCGTCACCGAATAGCCTCTTCCCCACCATCACCCGCCCGAGGGCGTTGACTGTGCACACGTTCAGCAGCTGCGCCAAGTTCACTGCCTTTGACCCTGCGTTTGCCAACCCACGTGCTAGCACAGCTACCTCTTCCTATAATAAAAAATCAGATATTCGAGATTAATTATTGTCATATTAAATTAAAGAAAATATTTGCATCTTCTTATATTATGTTTCCAATTTATCAAATTATTTTGTACATATATTATAATTGAAACAGTTCTTTTTTTCAGTATTATATCAAGATCATTTTCGTAAAAATTTAATAAGATAAGATATTATAATCAATAAAATTGAAGGTCATTTAGTATTATATGTATCAAATAAATCAATAATTTTTAGTAAAAATTAATATGCTTATTGTGAACGGTCTATTTTATTAATATATATGAATAAACAAACTCTAATGATGTTTATTAGAGAATTTAAAAAATTGAAAAAGTAGTGCAGAGAAATATCATAGTAGGATGCAATTATTTCTCTCCACTATTGTTTTTTTATTTTTTATCTCTTCTTTTCATTATTTTTTATTTAATTTTGATTTCTTAATTATCTTTTCTAATCGGTATATTACTTTTTTTAACTTTCTATTAAATTCTCCAATATCGAATTATAAGGCTAACTTTTGTCGTCCAAATTTGATTAAACTTTCTGAGTTTTTTAAGTTTATAATCATAATAGAGATTGATATATGCCCCAATTTATAAATATTTATATACATATATATATATATATATATATATTTCACGACACCACCATCTTCTTAATATATATATATATATATATATATTTCCAAAAACCACCATCTTCTTTTATAGAAATGCCTATGGATCTAGTATTATTAGCAATCTAGTATCAATCCAATTTTAGTAATTACTGTGTGAAACGTTTTGATACTAAAAATAACGTAAACCACGACCAAGTCATTGATGACTTTTCAATGAAGCTGACCTGGCGGACATGTTTAAGGTCATCCAAGGCCTTGCCGGAGAACAAGTGGACGGAGCTGATTTTCCGGAGCATCCTCCAGCGTGGGCCATAGGGCCTGAACACCAAATCCTGGTAGTTATACGCAATATGCGTGGCGCCGGAGTTGGGCGGTCGGCTCGAGAAGTTGGCGTCGTGGGTCTTCAAGAACTGTGACGCCACGGAGGCGGAGGCGGCGACGACGACGTCAACGAAGCCGAGGCGGAGGTGCATGAGGGGCCCATACTTGCGGGCTAATCCCGCGAGAGAGTGGTGGGGGACGGAGCCCAAGTGAGGCAAGTTACCCACGATCGGCCATGGTTTTGGGCCCGGGGGGAGGGGCAGGGTGTGGCGGCTGGCGGGGACAAAGAACCGGTAGAGGAAGAGGGCTACGACGGCGGTGGCGAATATGAGAACCCACATGGTGTTAGATTGTGTTGTGGTTGTTGTTGTTGTTGCTGCACAACATGTGAAGTTATATGTTTGCAGATAATTTATAAGGCAATAAGGGGAGTGTTCGTGTGTGTGTTTGTGTTTTGGAGGTTGGAAACGTGTTGGATTTGTTTGGTGGGTTATATTGAATTTTTTATTTTCAATATTAGTTTTGGGTGAGGGAGGTGAATATATTTTAAATGTATGAATGGTAGATGAGACACATATATATGGAGAAGGTTGGGTATCCAAAGAATGAAAAGTAAGAGATCACGTTTAGGTTTAGGTTGACCTTGAGTGCATGGCACAGCATAAATCAATTATTTTTTATGCTCGTAATCTTATTTCTCTTCATGTATCTTCTTTTTTTTTTACCCAAGGAAACAGCTTGGTTAATTCAGACGAACCGTTTACATTTTTTTTTATAATAAATCAAAAATTATATAGGGACTCAAGGTTTTTCCACTCTCAAATAGTGATTAGTCCGCTTACAAAAAGTTGCAACCTCATGTGTTGTAGCGTTATGTCTACGAGAAGTATATTTGAATTGAATAACCTCAAAGAGGTGGCTGGAACCCTAGAATATCATAGATTACACCATTGATATTTGCCTCCACATCACAATGAGTGGTAACAAACTGAGAATCATCGTATCTCAACCGTTTAATTAAATTCAGCGGTCAGAAATTGATTTGAATTGTTTTCTCATTTTCAATGTGATTAATGTATCGATCAAGATACAGTATGACATGACCCATCCCGATCCCCTAGGGACCACATGGGGATGTGCCTTGCTCCCGTCTGACACAACCCCAGAAAATTACCAAAATACTCATAACAGGTTAAATAGTTCTCAATAAACATTTTAAACATCAATTACATCCGAGAATGGAACCAACAGTGCCAGACAAGAGATAGAGAGCACTACAAAATACGTGCACGAATAACAGTTTTACAAAATGGTGCTCGACTTACTCAACTAGGGTATCAGGTACGCAGTAGTAATGTGACTGTGTCTCAACTTCGGGACCTGCCTCTACCTCTGGGTCACGTCTTAGAGGAGTCAAGAAAACAGTAAAAGTGTGAGTGGGCCGAAAAATAAAGAATATTTCAAAACCGTTCATAATACATAATAAAAATACTGTTTTACCGGTCCGTTTTCAAATCATGCATGCATTTGAGTCAAAACATATATATATATAGTAAAACTGAAACATATCACGTATCATCAATCATATATCATATCATCACAAACAATAATATAATAATAATGCATCCACCATAATCATATTGCACCGTATATCCCAACCCTGACAACCCAGATGTTGGACGTCCCAGATGTCTAATAAAGTCACGGTGACAGAACCCACCCCGATTATCACCCCGATAACCGAGGTGAACCATGCTCCCGTCTGACAACCTAACACAAAAGGCCAAAACAACTTCACGAAAACCCAAAAATTACATTGCCAGACAAGAGAGAATTTAAAATCCAAGAGTCAACAGTCATACAGAGCATAGTACAAAACAAAGTAAACAGCACAACGGAAACTTTGAAAACACTCCGAGATAACTCCGGAATAACTCTATGCATCTGACTCTGCCTCAACGTCAACCCCAGCGCTAGCTCCACGACCTGGAAGGCATTTAAAAACCAGAAAAGTGTGAGTGGACTAAAAATAAATAAAAGTTTCCAAAAACAGTTTCATAAACAAACCAAGGTTTTGCCCTTCGTTTTGAAAACATGCATAGTGACTGCAAATACACAAGCTCGTGGTCCGGTAGCCTGTCTGCACCCACGTGCTCCACGATTCTCACTACGGGCTCCGCTCTGCCCTCGGCCTCCGACAGTATTGGAAGCCAAACTATGCACTGCACTAGCGCCTCCTGCACTGGTACCTCATGTATTGTTGCCCCTGTTCAAGGCTGGGAACTCCCGAGCATAGTGGCCTAAACCTCCGCAGGCAAAACAAACAAGTGTACCTGGTCTGTCAGCCGACCCACTCGATGCACCACTCCAAGACATGTGCTGACCAGAACCAGATCTCGACCCAGATATCTGGGATTCCCAAAACGACCATACCTTCCTCGGCCGTGCAAGAATGATGATGTTCCACGGTTGTGTCCTCCCTTCAATCCTCGACGGTTCACTGGTCCAAGATACGAACGATCCCACGTCTTCCCTCTCTAGAAGACTGTCGTGCTTGGTGCAGCGCCAGACCAGACTCGACACGGACCGCAGCATCCACCAAGTCTCTCAGGGTAGCATGACTAGCAGCAGTCACACCAGTCAGGATATCCCCTCGGAGACCAAGCTCGAACCTCTGACATCTCTCCTCCTCTGTGCTCACAAAGGCTGCTGCAAACTGAGAAAGTCTCCCAAAGGCATGCTCATAATCCGTTACAGACATGTCGCCTTGCTCAAGGCGTAAAAACTCTGCCTCGCGAGCAGCGCGAAAAGATCGTGGGTAGTACTGATCTAATAATCTCGCACGAAAAACCTCCCAAGTAGTGGTGTGGACAAACCAACCTGACATCTCCAGGTCGTGCCACCACTGGTAGGCCCTGCCTTCCAGTAGGAAGGTCGCCAATGTCACGCGCTCGTCTGGTGGGCAGTGCATCACGGTGAAGATTCTCTCCCATTTAGCTATCCATTCATGAGCATCCTCGGGGTTTGATCCCCCATTAAAGTTAGTGGCTCCCAAACGTTGAGCCCGTTCAATACTCGCACACTCCATCTCTCTAGCTATTTCTTCGTCAGTTCATGCTGGAGGAATTCTCCTTGGAGGCATAACCCACTGTTAAGAGGCATAGATTAGCTAATAACATCTTTAAACCAAGTACTGACCACTAGTCTAGCATGCTGACCATAACCTAGTGCTCTGATACCAAGTTGACAGGACCCGCCCCGATCCCCCTGGGACAACCCGGGGACTTGCCCTGCTCCCGTCTGATACCCGACCTCAAAATACCAAAATTACCCTTAAAGGAATTCAAATGCATAAAGAAAATCCAAATTTAAGTCATACATAACACAACACACACAAACGTCAAACATAATATCTGAATACAAATAGTGCCAAACAAGGGATAGTTCCCGAATACAGTTTATTAAGCACGACTCTAGACATTCTACGTGCCAACCTACCAGCAGTAGGGTTCAGGTGCGCAACGTAAACCTATGCCTCTTCCTCGGGATCCTCCTCCTCTTCTTCCTCAATAGCACGACCTGGAGGGGTAGTAAAACAACAAGGGTGAGTGGGCCGAAACTCAAAATTTACAAATAGTTTACCAGATCGAAAACATATATATTTTCCCCTCCGTTTTCCGAAAAGAATGCATCAGTATCAAAAGCCATAATATCATATAATTATAAGCAGAATAATACCAACATAATATAACCTCAGTTACTACACTATACATCCCAACCATGACATCGCAGATGTCTGACGTCCCAGACGCCCAATAAGGTCACAGTCCCAAGACTACGCGTGCCACCCGGGGTCTCAATCCCGAGTCCAAATCCCGAACCCAGTCTGGGTATGGCATCCTACATGCCTGACGTCCCAGACGTCCAATAATAGCAATCCTGCTCCTGAGCCACTCTACGGTCTGGTCCCTCCGTAGAATGACTCCTCGCAGGCAATGCGCTGTGACCACTCCGGGGTACCTACATCCGGAGGAGACAGTATCCTAGGGTAGATCTATACAGTGCAGTACTAAAGATGAATATTGAAATCCATATACATATACATGACTCAAAATCGTGCATAATCAACCAGACGGGTCTCATGGCCAAACATCGTAATACGTGCCATAATCATACTCAAGATAAACAGATAATTTTGCTTGAATCACACATATATATAATAGAAAGGAAAACAGTTATGCATGCCGAGGTTTAGTGAAATCAAAGGCCCACTCACAGTACAATCCCGCTACAATTCCGAGCGTATAACCCTGTCCAAGTGCTAATGTACGATTCATGTCACGTCCAAAGCATACGGAAAGGTCACAATAAGTCCCTACTTAACAACCAAGAAACCCTAGACTGAAACCGGCCCGGGAAAGCCGTACGAACACGCTTCCCAACGCTTCAAACCCTAATTTGACCAACCTAACAATCTCCGATCGACACGAAACCACTGCCATTGGATTCGTATCGTCAAAACCTTGAAAATGTTACTGGTCCCACATATTTTACTGTTCACACGCGCCCCCACGCACCTAGTCAACGGTCTGGTCAAACCTGTTACAGTGATGCTGACGTCAGCATGACATCACTGCTGACGTCATCATTGACAGTGTCAGATGACAGGACCCACCCCGATTATCGCCTCGATAATCGGGAAGCATCCTGCTTCCGTCTGACAAAGATCCACTGACAGGACCCGTCCCAATCCCACTGGGACCACCCGGGGACGTGCCCCGCTCCCGTCTGACAATGACTCTAAACATACCAAAATTACCCTTAAATAAAAACCGAAGACTTAAATAGATAGATAACGTACAACCACGGTGTTTAAAGTGATACTGTCAGACAAGGGAAAGTAAAATACAACATGTGAGCACAATAGTCAGAGTACATTTATTCGGTGCTCAACCTACCCACAAGTGGGTGTACAGGTGCACAGCTAAGCAACTAAACCTCTGCCTCCTCCTCCGGGTCCTCCTCCTCTATTTCCGTATCAGGGTCTGGAGGGGTCAGTAAAACAAGGGTGAGTGGGCCAAAAATAACAGTTTATAAATCAATTTAATAGTAAATAATCATAAGGTTTTACCCCTCCGTTTTCCAAATCTTGCATGCAGTGAAAATATAATATCGTAATGAAATCTTAACCATAAAACCACAATAATAATCGAAAGGAGAAACTAACATATCAGTGCACAGTAAAACCCAACCCAAATGATGTCACGGTTCTAAGGCTACGCGTTGCCACTCAGGGTCTCACACCCGAGACTCTCTAGGTACATCAGCTCCCGGTATCCCGGTCACTGCCCGAGGTATACGAACATGCCTTCCTGAGAGTAAGCAGCCCAACGGGGGTTAACTCCACTCAGTCAGGGCCCCGTGACTACTCCAGGGTCCACCCAGGCCAACGACCCTCCCTGGAGGAGACAATATACACAGGTAGGAAAGTACAGTACAATAACAGTATAGTTTACCCTATGTCCCCCGGACATCCCAAACAAAATCCACATATAATCCAGACGGGTCTCATGCCCAAAACATTGTAATAGCATATATAAACAGTTCATATAAGACTCATCGAAATCATAAGTGGAAACAGTAAAACAGTTTATGCATGCAAGCCTTTTATAAATCAAACAGCCCACTCACACTCGGTCCTTGTTGCTCAACGATCTCTAAAACCTGTATTTTTATACCTGAGGGTTACTTAAGGACCCTATAACATCAATACCAAGACCCTAGAACAGATCCGCCTCAAAATCGCATCCCGGGCACTACTCCCGGTGCTTCAAACCCCATTTTGACTAATATAACGATCTCCGATCGACACGAAACCACCTCCATTGGATCCGTATCATCGAAACCTTGAAAATGGTACCGGCCCCACCAAAATCACTGTTCACACGCGCCTGGTCAACGCTGCTACAGTACTGCTGACGTCAGCATGATGTCATCACTGACACTTGTCAGGTGACACGTGGCATGTTCTGATTGGTCCCTGGTCTGACAACCTCTGACAGGATGATGTCATCATGACGTCAGCATGATGACGTCATCATGCTACAGTACCGGGTCAGACCCGTTTGACTGGAACCGGGTCGCCGTCGACCCACGGCTTGACCCGATTCCACCGTACGAGTCCGGCCACCATTTTCGACGGGGTTCATCCCTATAGGGTCGTCTAGGTCTGTTATATGGTTCTACAATCTCAAAACAGGAAGAAAACTAGGAGAAACTCACCAGTCCGTCGTTGAAACTCACGGCCAAAGTCCGATCGTCGTCTCCGTCGTTCAAACTGGTTCCAATCAACTCGTATCTAACCCTAGGACATGTCTATAACTAATTAATCGATTCCTAAGCATCACAACACGTTGGTTCGAAACAGGGAATCAAAACGGGGCTTTCGGTTTTTGGGTCTTACCGCCGCCGTGTCGCCGCCGCAGGCTTCGCCGTCGTCCAGTTACGCTCCTGGGGTCCTCACGGTACAGACTGGAGCTTCCCTTGCGTCGAGGTGCGGTGGATGTCGTGGTTTGCTTCTTGGACCCGATTCCTCTGTGTTTCGGGTCTGAGTTTGCACGGCCGTTCGGGGCAGGGAAATGGGGTGGTGGTCGCCGGTGATGCAGGGTGATGATGATCAGATGATGGTGGTGGTGTTGGTGGTTGGCTGGTACGATGAGGGGTGCTGGTTCGATCGCCTGGTTTGAGAGAAAATGGAAGAAGATGCACGGGTGAAGGGGGGCTGGATGTGTTTGTGTGTTTGAGAGAAACAGACAGAGAGATCTTGCATGAAGAAGAAAAATCAGAATAAAAGGAGGGCTGGGATTTGTTTAGGCAGGGATCCAACGGCTGGGAATTTGGGAGGGAAAATTAAATGATTATAAAATAGGTAAATAGTGTAATGTTGCTTTATTGGAATAGTATGGGCTTGGATGGGTGACACTTGTCACCAATCCACTGGTTTGATTTAAATATTAGTTGGCACGGATTCCCATAATAAATTAATATTTTATTCCGTTGTTCTCGGTTCGTAAATTCCGCTAAAACGCTTTCTTGACCATAACTTCTTCATACGAACTCCGATTTCGGCGTGCCGCCTATCTACGGATTCGTGACGTCCCGACCTACGTCATAGTCATGGGTCAAAGTCCAAATTATTTCCCGGGTCAAAAGTCAAAGTTTCCCCCCTTCAGGGGCAAAATAGTCTTTTTACATTAAAATATTATTATTCTCGGTTCGGGTCGTTACATCCACAAAAGACCGGAAAACCAAAATAACATTACATCACACCCATTGTCAGACCAGGGAGATTAAGCAAATACAACTGACTGGACATTAAGTCCAAAGTTTTACAGAGCATAATAATACAAACAAGTTAAAGAAAAAATCCTACTTTGTGAACTAACTACTCCGCAACGAAAAGCGTTATGCCTCTGCCTCTGCCTCGACGCTGGCCCCCGAACTTGTACCACGACCTGGAGTGTAGTTAAAACAACAAAGTGTGAGTGGACCGAAACAAAAGTTTACAGAAAACTGTTTAACGAAATCGGGGTTCGCCCTCCAGTTTTATAATACGCATGCATAACCAAATATTCGAAAATCTCGTAACAACATTCGAAATTCCTTTTTACGAAACACAAGCAAAACGTTACAAAAACCGTCATAACTCATGTAAAATAATATGATATTACCAAAGTCCAGAAATGTCATGTTGAAACATCAATTAAGCAAATCAAGTAAAAAAAAAAGTGAATCAATAATCACAATTAAGCTGTTGGATCCTTCCGAGTGTTTAAACTCAATATCAGGTCATCCCGGGATATCAACGAGTCTTTAAACTCAAAACATAATCAATAGGCCTCGGGGGTATCACAATAACCAAGTCTTTAAACTCACGAGTCTTTAAACTCAATCCGGGTCTTTAAACCCAATTTTCGGGCCCGCCCCGTCATCAATTAACCGGGTCTTTAAACCCAACAACAGATCCAACAATCAACCGGGTCTTTAAACCCAAAACCATTCATAAAACACAATAAACCAGGATTCATCATGATCCGTTTTCCGAGAAATCATTCCGAAATCATATCTTGTCATAATAGGACTTGTGTCCGAATTCACATGCAAATTCCGAAACATGCAATTCCCGAAAATCATTTCGCAAATATAATAAAAATATCATAAATACGTAACGTGCATAAGCATATCCAATTACTTCATCAAAACATCATTCATGCATAGAAGAAAACCGTAACCTTGAAATGCGTGAAATACGACAATTATCTCGAAAAGCGTGAAATCACGTAAAACCGAAATATCATATCATCATCATAAAATCACATGTGAAAACCCAAGATAGTAAAATAGTCATGCATGCACAGTTTAGAAACCAAAAGTTGACTCACGGTTTTCAGACGCCTCAATCGCGCCCCGTGCGCTCCTCAGTAGCTTCGGAAATGTCTGGGCCTGTAAAAACGTACAAGGAGGGTTACAATCATCCTCAAACAACTCGTGTGATTTTCCCTAATTTTTCCGGAATTTTTGACGAAATAAACCTTAAGGACCTAAACTTCCGAACTCCCGAAATCATCATGAACAACTCCCGATCAACTAGAACCCTAAAGATAAAATGTTAAAAACATTGAAAGGAAGAAAACCTCAGTTGACCGTGATCGGAAAGGACCTCACACGCGCCGTCACGCGCCGCCCAAAGTGGCTGCGCGTGAAGGCCACGCGCCAAGCTACAGTGCCTTCTCCCTCACCCGAATAGCCTGTTAAACGGACATTCAACCCACGATATGACCCGGGTAATTAACCATCAATTCTCACTCAATTGCTCTCATTTTTTATCCTAACATGTTCTATAATCATTCAATTACAGGTCTGTATTAACGATTAACCTCGACTAACACTAAATCGATCCAACCCAGACTCGAACAGTCGAACTGGTCGACCTCTGGAACTCACCCAACCTAGCCCCATTTTAAAATTAACTTCACCAGTAGCTTAAGGAGACCTAGACGAACACAATGGCACAATCAATTGAACCCTCCGTTACCTGGAAGTCGTCGTCCTCAAGCTCGAAAATTCTCAAAACCAGGGGCCTCAGTTCTTGGCCAATTCGTGATTGATGTCCTTCGAAATCGAAGTGGTCAGTTTTCTATTGCTCCCAGAAGACTAATACGGCCCTTGGTTTCGCTCAAAAGGCCACACAATTTGATCTTCAATTTTCCATCCAAACTGGTTTTTCTCTGAACTGAAACTTGAGTTCCTGAGCAATCCTTGCTCAATTCTCTTCAACTCTTGCACGATTGTGTTTCTGTCGCTCCCAGAAAGCTCCCTCAGTGACTAGATTGGTCCCAAAACCCGTAGAAATTGAACTCTGAATTTTTCCCCCCAAAAACCCGAAATGGTTCCTCACGGTTTTTCTCAATCTCTCTCAGTTTCTCCACGGCAGAAGGATGCAAAATGAGTCCTCTCAGCCCAATAGCATTCAGGATAATCGATTCAAACGGCCAGCAACTCGTGGGAGACACTCTGAAGCCTCTGCGAACGGTTTCCCGCAAACACAGAAACCATGGCCGTTATTTTAACCCAACTCGTGCTTTGTAACTCTGATCAGTCACCCAAGTATGCTTTCACTGCCTCAATGTCCATAAACTAATCCCACTCACCAGTCCACTAAAGCCATAAACAATTGCACGCACAAAACACCACGGCATGGCGGTGCACTCTGTTTTTCACGGTGGTGCTACAGTAACCGCCGTGCAAATGACCAAAATGCCCTCAGGGTAATAATTACCAAAATGCCCTCTAACTTCCGTGACCCGTAACTCGGTCACCCGACGTCCGTTTCACACGTGCCGCCTGTCGTTGTACTCGGGGCTTCGAGACAAACCTAACGGTCTTCGAGTCAAGTGGAAATCAATCGTCAAACAAAAAAGTCAACTTTTTCCCCTATAACGTCCAATTTACGACAATGCCCCCTGGACTTCCGATCGTCATAACTTTCACCTCGAGCGTCCGAATCGGACGTGCCACCTGACTATGAACTCGTGACGTCCCGAACTACGTCACTGTCATCGGTCAACGTCCGTTTTTCCTACCAATCAAAAAATAAAAAAATTGACCATACGAATCACAGGGGTAAAAACGTCATTTTATTCAATATTTTACAATATTACATTTTCCGAATTTCTGGGGCGTTACATTAGAGGACACGTGTCAGCAGCTCATTGGTCCCTGATCTGACTATATTCTGACATGATGACGTCATCATGACGTCATTGTTGACGTCAGCATGATGACGTCATGCTACAGTAACCGGGTCTGAAACTGGGTCACCGTTGACCCACGGTTTGACCCTATCACAGTTCAAGTTTCCGACCACCATTTTTTATGAGGTTTGGCCCTATGGACTCATCACTACCCCCTCTATAGTTATGTGGAATCAAAACTAGTTTTTAGGCTCAAGAAGTTACCTGAAAGTTGACGGGAAAACCGGCTGAGAACTCAGGTCGTCTTCTCCGGCGAGTCGTCGAGATTCCGGCCACGAAAACTGGTCCAAGTTGGTCGTCTAGGTCCCTAGGGCATGTCTCAGAGATAAACCAACAATCCTAACGTAAAAAACAAGCGTTTCGAAACAGGGAAGAAAATCAAGCCTTCTCGGGTTTTTGGGCTTACCGCCGCCGTGTCGCCGCCGTGGGCTGCCTCGTCCACGTCTAAGTCTTCCTAACGTCTCAGTTAACCTAGCCCTAGGTTGGTTCGAGTCCTGGTGAGGTGGTTTGGACGTTTGGACAGTGTTGGGTTATTTGCTTCCTTCTCAGGTCTGGGGGGTATTCGGGTGGTGCAGCCGGCCGTGGTGGTGATGGTGGCCGTTTGAAGGTGGCTGGGGTTGGTCTGGGGATGTCTTGGATGTGGGGTGAGGCTGAAGGGTGGTGGTGTGTTTGTGCAGAAAGTGAGAGTGTTCACGGTTTGAAAGAAGAAAATGAAAGTGAGAGAGTGATAACCTGATGGTTTAAAAACAAAAGGGAGATGAGATCAAGGGCTGAGATTGAATCTGATGTTTCAAATGAATGGTGAGGATTTCAGGAGAGAAAATGGATTAATTAGTCCAATGGCCAACAAAGATCCTGGTTTTAGGGAATGTAGGGGATGAGTGACACTTGTCACTCATCCAAGGGTCCAGAATGGTTTGATTAAAGAAACCAGATTCTATTAATTTAATATTATTTTAATCCAAGTCTCGGTTAGTTTGGTTAATCGCGTTTACTTCCGTGACCATAACTTTTTCGGCGTACGTCCGTTTTCGACATGCCTCTTGTCTACGGATTCGTATTGACTCGACCTACGTAACGGTCCTTGGCCCTCGTCCATTGGACTTCCCGGGTCAAAACTCAACATTTGGCTCCTCTTTGACCAAATTACCAAAATACCCCTCAATTTCCGAACGTCATAACTCCTTCCTCGAACGTCGGAATCGAACGTGCCACCTACCTATGAACTCGTGACATCCTAAACTACGTCACGGTCATAGGTCAAAGTCCTAAATATTCCCCGAGGCAAAAGTCAACTTCCCCCCCTTAGGGGCAAAATGGTCGTTTTACAATAAAATTATAATTACGAAAGTTCGGCCAATGACGTCATCATCCCTGTCCTCTCGACGGGTCTGCAAACCGGGTCGCACAGACCCGCAACCCGACCCGGTTCCAAAACTCTAATTCCTCAACCGTTTTCAATCTGGTTTCTTCCTATACACTCGTCTCATCAACCTTAATCGATCTATGTGATTGAAACTAGGAAAAACAAGCTAAATCATACCTGCAAGTCGATGAACAGTAACTCGTGATTTTCAACTTCTGTTTTCTCTCAGTTCCGGCCACCCCTTGCTTCGAAAATCAGCTCACTGAGTTCGCCTTGGTCTCTAGAACAGCTTAGTGTCCAAAAAAAAAACCTTCAACACACGTCCAAAAATGAATTTCCAAAATTGGGTCAAAATGGGTTATTCGGGTTTTTGGGTTTTCCTCACCTTTCTGCCGTGATCTGCCACCGTGTACAACCTCCCCTAGTCGTCCTTCACGCCCTCACACACTCAACTTTACTGATGAGCTAGAAGATGATGGAGAAATAGAAGTTAGGGTGGTATGGTGTTTGTGTGTTTTGGTCCTTCACGGGTCGAGAGAGAGTTTGTGAGATGGTGAGAATGAGAACAAAAGAAAATGAAAGAAAAGATGATGAAGATGAAACCCTAAATTGATCCAATGCATGGGGAAACCCACCAATGAGGCTCGTCACTCATCCAAGGGTCCCAACAGATTGTCCTTATTCAATTAGAACTAGCCAAGTGTTACATTCCTGGGATTCCATGAATAGTGTCATTTTCGCGTTCTTGACCATAACTTTCTCGTCTGGACTCCGATTCTAGCGTGCTTTCTGTCTACGGACTCGTGACGTCCCGATCTTCGTCACGATCATAGGTCAAAGTCCAAAATACAATCCGAGTCAAAAGTCAACAAATCATCCCAACTATGGGTAAAATGGTCATTTTACATTAAAATTTCAACTCTACCAAATCATAAAAGTCTGAGGTATTACACAGTCTATATATATACATTGATTCTCATGATTAGGATCTTATCAGATCCCTAAAAGATCCTTAATATATATATCAGTCTCAATTATATTAGGTAAAATCTTCGGAAAAGTTAACGCATATTAATTCGACCCTCACTATAATCTGTCACTTACTGAATCTGAATTTGATCCCATCCAACCCACCACCTATAATAAATTTTCTTGAACATTCACGGTACTTAATAAATTTTCAGCATACATACATACAATTTTTATCGCGCTTGACTTTATATAGCTAATTACCTCCGGTGGTTAATTAGTCTGGTTTTCAGGTGTCCACGTACACACGCAGTAATAGTATTGCATCTCCATCAGCAGAAGCTTACAACGGAGCTAATTCATTATGGGCCTACCATGGAGTATGGAGTATGGAGTATGGACGGGACAGAAGAAATGATTCCGTTTGGACTTAGTTCATTGGAATATTCTTGAATGCAAGCTGAAGAAATCGAAAACTTTTTTTTTTCCCCAATGGGAACTTCTATTCAATACATTATATTTTTGTATGAAGTTTAATGGAAAGAATTGCTAGGAATTGAAGATATCTTGTATCTCATTTTGGTTGTTCCTTCACGTAATCTTTCGATATATGGAATTATTTGTATATATGAATTATAATCAAAACCGTTTATCACTTAAATAATAATTTGAAGATCATTGATTTTTGTAAAAAAAATCAACAATTTTGAGGGATCATTTAGTTATTGATATGCATCAAACAACTTAAATGTGTTAGTAACAAGGAAGATGATTATGGTGAATTGTCTATTTAGTTCACATATATAAAAAAAAAAAAATCAAATGATCTCTGATTTAGTTGATTTTTGTACAAAAAGAATCTGAAAATGATGATTTAAGAATTTGACAGTTCCGATTATGATATATGTATAATAATTAAAGGCGGCACCTCCTCATACCAGCAAGGGTGAGATGCAAGTATTATCCATGTACATATTTATTTGCGTCCCATTCTGGTGATATCGTACCACCTTTTCAATTTACGCAATTTTTGTAATACAACCTCTAAAAATTTAACAAAATTAGAAGTCGTTTAATAATTCATATGTATCAAATAAATTATCGATTTTAAGAATAATTAAAATCCTTACTTTGACCGTCTATTTATTTAATACATATAAATGGCTAAAAATATATCTCTAATTTCATTAATTTTTTGTGTAAATGATCTTAATCGAAATGATAGTAAATATCAATATGATGAAATGTAAGTATTATCCTAATATTAATGTAAGTATTATCCTAATATTAAGCTGTATAATTACCTCAAAACACAATCACTATAGCTGTCTCCATACCGTGAAATTGTGGCCGCATAAATTCCATCTCCATCGTGGAATCACCATACCTCTGCATAAACCCTCTATGATAAATTCTCTCTCTCCCTCTGTATATTAATCGTATAAAAGTAAATGTTATATTATTGTGCTGCGGCCGAGCTCACATCAACTCGCTTTTCAGTACTAACTTTCATTAATTAGCAAACGAAAACCATCCACGTATGCATATCAATCCAACCACAGGGAGAAATACGATATGACTAAATAACTAAATCATTTTGATGAATTTTGCATAGGAGAATGAATGGTGTTAATTTAATATTTTTTTTTTAAGTAAACATATAATCTGATGAATGCATTAGTGATAATATACATATATATATATATATATGTATTGTTTTGATTTGATAGGCCTTATATATAAACTGAAGACGTATATAGTTGGAGACTTGCAGCAGTATACTGGGGTTACCCTTCATGTGACTAGGCGGGTTAATTGAAGGTACAAATGTGTGTATAGGTAGGAACGTGGCGTCAAATCCATGGATCAAAACACAAAGGTAGGGCCAACGTGGCTTCAAATTCATGGATCGACGTACGACGTCGCGATATCGTTAAAACCTAGCTTGGAGGTGGACCAAATATGTCGGCAGTGAGTACAGACCTCCCAAGAAGCCGGATTTTTACGACTTTTCCCTTAATTAGATGTCTTACATTTAATTGTATTTATATATAAATTATAATTAAAATGATTTATTTTCTAAATTATTATGACAAAATGAATTTCGTAAAACATTAATAAGTTAAATTGAATGTCATTTAGTTATTTATATGACGAACAGATTATTTAGCTGATATATATAAATAACTAAACGATCTCTAATCTTATTCATTTTTTTATGAATTGAGTAGACAGCAATTAAGTAGCCAATTAATAAATTTTCACTCACTGTATCGCGCGTGAGTTTATGTAGCTAATTAATTACCTCCGGTGGTTAGTCTGGTTTTCAGGCGTCCACGTACACACGCAGTAATGGTATTGCGTCTCCATCAGAAAAGACTACAACCTAGCTAATTCGTTATGAATCACGTCCTACTATGGAGTATACGGACGGCAAAGAAAGGATGATGCGGTTTTGGACTTAATTTATTGGAATATTCTTGAATGCAAGCTGAAGAAATCGAAAACTCTTCTTTGGGAAAACCAGCTTCTTTTCAATACATTAGATTATTGATTGGCTGAAGTTTAATGGAAAGAATTGCTATGAACAAGATACATGTATCTCACTTCCATGATTTCTTAATTGTCGTCGTATCGTTTTGGTGGTACTTTTTTATACATTTTTTTAATATATGAAATAATTCGTACATATATATCATAATCAGAATCGTTTATCTCTTAAATAATCATTTGAAGATTATCGATTTCCGTAAAAAAATCAAGAATTTTGGGAGTCGTTTAGATATTCATATGTATCAAACAACTTAAAAGTGTTAGTAATAAAGAAGATCATTATGGTAACTGTCCATTTAGTTCACCAGGGCTGGCCCAAACCCAAAGCGAACAAAGCTTAAGACTTGGGCCTCGCATTATGGAAGGGCCTCAAAGTTTAATCTATATGTAAATTTATTTAAGATAATAATTAAATTTAAATATTTGAAGCTTCAAAATATAACTTAAAATATATATTTTGACTCAAATACTAATATTTTTTTAAGACCCAAAACTTAATAAAATTACTTACTTTTTTACAAATAAGGCCCATATATATTATTTAGGCTTTTACAATTCTATGCAAAGCCATATTTTTTTTAATATATTAATAGTGTATTTCTTTTTTTATCAACAGAAAGTTTAAATTGTGACAAAAAAAAATGGAAAAAATTGGATTGGATTAAAACACACAAAATTAAATTTTCTTTGTTATTTATAGAGTGATATTTTTAAAAATACATATAATATAATTTTTTATTTGAATTTAATTGTTATTTGGCATGTAAGATGAATTATTTAGGATAATTTTTTTTACTTATATAATCATTTATAATTAACTCTTTTTAGAAGACAAAAACATGAAATTTCGCCTTAAGCCTCTCCCTCCATTGGGACGGCCCTGAGTTCACACATATGAAAGATCAAATAATCTCCAATCTAATTGATTTTGTACAAATGATCTGATAGTGATTGACAGGACCCATCCCAATCCCCCCCGGGATTAGTGCGGGATGACCCTGCTCCCGTCTGACACGAAGTGTCAGACAAGGGATATTTCCGACCTTTGCCCTCCCGGGCTATCAGAGTACGCCAGGATCCGGAGGAGGCATGTGATATCTCGGTCTCTGCTACAGTCCACATCCGATGTCAACCTGAAGGGCAGTCAAAACATTAAAAACTGTGAGTGGACAAAACAAAAGTTTATAAAAACATTTCATAAGACATTTGTACCCTCCACTAAAAGCATGCATGCATTGGAAAACCATTTAACCAAAGAAACCATACGTGAGAACTAAGCCCAAATCAGATATAAACCAAGGTCGAAAGGACCACAATGAAAACGACCATACGGGCCACTGCCCAAATCCATACGGGACTCGGCCCCAAGCCATGAAGAAACCAAGTACACGAGCCACTGCTCAAATCCTGTGCACACCTGTGCACACCACATATCATATATCATATATACATCACATACATATATATATAAGTCACACAACCAATCCTGTCACGGTATCCAAAACTACGCGCGTGCTACCCGGGTCTCAATCCGAGTCTTCTCAAAGTTAAGGTCAATGTCCGCAGACCACTGACCCTACCCGAGGTAATAGTAACCATAGCCTTCCTGAGAGTAAGGAACCCAACTGGGGGGTGACTCCACTCAGTCGGTGCTCCGTGACTACCCCGGGGTCCACCCAGGCCAACGACCCTCCCCGGAGGAGATAGTAGAACATGTAA